>JAQBSW010006544.1:0-47710 GCA_029291075.1 Eudiplozoon nipponicum | reverse complement strand
AAAACAAGATATAAATATGTGAACATAGAGAGAGTGAAAAATAGAAACCAATCAAATTGCGTGCGTCACATCCAGTTCAAGCTCAATGCTTGTACGTGCTTCTTCTGCTTACATAAATCCGGCTGCAATTTTTTTATCCATAAGGCTTCGTATGTGGCTAGCTCCCTTTTTTTGCATTTAGTAATTACTTTGAATGCTACGTCTGGAGAACATACGTGCGATATTTCGATGATGTGTTGCGCAATAGCAGACGTGTATTCACCATTTGATTTAAAACAGGCTTTCAAGTTGCAATGTTCCCTCATTCGAGTAATTAACCGTCTGGTCGATCGGCCTACGTAAGTTGATCGACAACTTGCGCATGTATATTGATAAATAATATTTGATATCGACATTAACGGCTGTTTCTCTTTGATTGCTGGTAAATGCGTAGAGCAGCATGCGTTGACAAAGCAGCATCTAAATGCACTTAGAAATATCAGCAGAAATGCATACATCAAAATACTACGCGCTGATAAAGGAAAGAGCGCAGTTATAATGGACAAATCTGACTGCGTAAAAAAGATGGAAAACGTGTTAAATGACAATACAAAATTCACACGTCTAGACGATAAATCAGATGAAATAGACAAGATGGAGCGCAAAGTGATAAATGAAATTAAGATTTTGACAGATGCCGGTTTTATTGATGAGGCCACTGCACAGAAGCTCAAGCCAGTTGGATCATCTACACCAATAATGTACGGATTACCAAAAACACACAAAAGAGGTTGTCCTATGAGGCCAATTTTATCAATGGTAAATTCTCCGTTTCATGCACTAGCTAAATGGCTAGTTCGTTTACTTGAACCACTACGTAAACTACTAGGTAATCATTCGGTTGCCGATTCGTTTGAGTTTGTAAACAAAATTCAAGATATAAATGTTAAAAACAAGATTATGGTATCTTTTGATGTTACGTCTTTGTTTACAAATGTTCCAATTGATGAAACTATTGACATTATAGTCAAAGCGGTAGAACACGATATATTACCATCGCCGGTGCCAGGTCAAACTCTACGCAAGCTTATCTTATTATGCACGAAAGACGTACGATTTCGTTTTAATGGAAACATCTACAAACAGACTGATGGTGTCGCAATGGGAAGCCCCTTATCTCCAGTGTTGGCTGAGATTTTTCTAGGGCACGTAGAAAATACATCATTAAAGAGTAACATAAGTAAATGTGCTCAATATATACGGTACGTGGATGATATATTTCTTGTACTTAAAAACAGGTCGCAATCACGAACATTGCTTCAAGGTTTCAACAAAGCACATAAGAATATCGGTTTCACGTCAGAGCACGAGAAAGATGACTGTCTGCCTTTCCTAGATGTACTATTAAAGAAAGAAACTAATGGTAAATTAAACAGAACAATTTACCATAAACCAACATGGTCTGCACAGTATTTGCATTAGGGCAGTTTTATGCTACTCCAATATAAATTATCAATAGTTCGTGGGTGCTTTTCAAAAATTGACAGGTTTGTTAGTCAAGATTCTAAAGAAAATGAATATAATAAAGCAATTAACGATTTAATGTCTAATGGATATCCAAGACAATTAATTGAATCAATTATTACAAGGGGAATTAAACAGAAACAGACGTATTATGGGCCAGAAAAGAAAACAGTCTACCTAAACATCCCATTTAAGGGGATGCAGTTTCCCGAATGGCACAAAAGAAAGTTGAAGCAGCATTGACACGCACATTTAATGCAGCCAAACTACGAGTGTTATTCAGGGTAACACACTTACCTTTACCAGCAATCAAAGAGAAACAGCCGTTAATGTCGATATCAAATATTATTTATCAATATACATGCGCAAGTTATCGATCAACTTACGTAGGCCGATCGACCAGACGGTTAATTACTCGAATGAAAGAACATTGCAGCTTGAACGCATGTTTTAAATCAAATGGTGAATACACGTCTGCTATTGCGCAACACATCATCGAAACATCGCACGTATGTTCTCCAGACGTAGCATTCAAAGTAATTACTAAATGCAAAAACAAAGGGAGCTAGCCACATACGAAGCCTTATGGATAAACAAATTGCAGCCGGATTTATGTAAGCAGAAGAAGCGCGTACAAGCATTGAGCTTGAACTGGATGTGACGCACGCAATTTGATTGGTTTCTATTTTCCACACTCTCTCTCTTTGTTCAAATATTTCTATCTTGTTTTGCCTTCCAATTTATATATAAAGATATGTTCATGAGTAGATATTTGAGAAGACCATGAGAAAGAAAATTTTCTTATATCTGTTAAAATTTCTTTTTGTTTTTGCACACAGGAAGGGTAAAATGAATATATATATATATATATATATATATATATATATATATGAGAAGGATCAACACTGCGCAATAGAATAGCATTTATTAATAATCATCCATTTTAAACCTAATATTCTGAATTCGTTAGTGCAGTTTTCGTTCATCTAACGATTAATTTGGATTTTTTCGTACCCAATCACATCTGATACATGTCTATTTTCCAATGCACTATTGCTGATTACTTTATTCTCGTAAATCCATATGATGCGTCATTAAGGATTAAACTTAATAAGCGCAATAAACCCGACAGTTAACTGAGAATTTTCTCAATTTGATTGGTCTGCAACCGTAAATTTGCAACTACCCGAGAACACGGCCTATGAGCACTATATACTCACAAATTGCTGATTTCTATATTGGAGATGTGCCATTTTAAACGGCCTTTGATGGAGATGCTGGCTCATTCATGTTTTAAACCTATTTACGGATCTGCCGATGTGTCGTGCGTTTCTGACAAACTGACATTTGTATACGGCCAATGAATATATATATATATATATATATATATATATATATATATACTGGTATAAATAGTGTTTATTAATAAATGTTGTTCTATTGTATTGTGATGTTCCTACTCATATGTACATATGCATCTCTTGTATAGACGAAGTTCACACATTTTGCGGCGTTATTGTTGCAGTTACCTTCTCTCGTATAGAAGGAGTAACACTGGTTTACGCGTCACCACGTGTCGATCCTTTTCTCGTATAGATGGGGCCACTAAATTTAGTCTACTGTATGCCCATGACGAATGTCTCTGATGTAATAAGCAATAAATTTGAAAAATAATAGATTGAATAATTCCGATAGGTCAAAATACATGTGAAGTAATGAACGAAATGATTTCTGCCTGTAATGTTCATACAGGAATGACCACCGTAGTATCAATATAATGACACAATAAATATTGATTATTATAAAAAGTAATGATGAGCACAGAAGAGTAATAGCAATATTATTGTATCCAAGCACTTATAGTACATTCGACGATATTGCAATATGAGTAATGAGTAAGACACATGAATGTAATTATAATATTCCACTTAAAATGTCTAATAAACATGTCAGGTACATGTAGTAGTGGGATGTCCAGGTAAATAACTAATATTCTAGACATGGTCAAGCGTCCCCATACAAAACGCTTCGGAATGTTCCTTTTAGTCTACTGCATGCTTTATAATTTTAGTTGAATAATTTCTGATTGTAATAGGAGCAAAATTCAATTAAACTAACAACTTGTATCAATCAAAATGTATAATAATAAAACTAGTCAGAACAGTACGACAGTTAAAATGATGTAACTCTAAATAAGCATGTAATATAATTTGCCTTTGCAGAAGATAAGTGCCATATACATTATATTAAGGCATTTGGGCAGGATTCCAGTAAAAAATTAATATCTGTACCGCACAAATCCCCGTAAATAATTTGTTGCCGTACTCCGTATTGTGTGCGCCCATGGGAATCAGGTCACTTATGTGGATTCCCTTAGTTTTAATAATCGTTTCATCTAGACAAGACTTAATATTTTCCATCCATTCGGTTAAGGTATTTATCTGTCATATTGACATCCGAAAAGGTTCTTCTAGGGAACACACTGAAACCAGTTTATTTGTCAAACCTTCTTTATTAGTCATCTTTATACATAGGCGTTCGCTCGTAAGATGCGCGCTCCTTTTGCAAAACGAATTTAAATAATAATTTATTATTATTATTGTTCCTTTCTGAGGCTCGGCTGTCGTTTTCAGCATTCTTATTCTGCTTCATCACATTTCTTACAATTTCATGTTGAATTTTCCTCGTTTTTACGTAATCCCTTAATAAAACGATTTAGGTGCTTTCGGCCTCACAGGTGGCAACATCATACCTCTCCACAGGAGGCGGCCTCGTTAAACTGCTAAAGCGATCAAATGTCACAGCGCGGAGTGTGCCAGGCATGCTTACGAAATTGGTGTTGTGCTCCGCATACAATTTTCCACCCAATGCGGAGCATCATTAACAGTGTTTAGCGCCACCGTAATGTAGTCCCAGGCTTGTTGACGGTTGCGTGTTGGTCATCGGAAATATACTTGTCGCTGAATGGCGTACAGAGCCTGAGTTGGATATTGTAGGCACCGCTGAATATATGTTATGTGGCAGTGACCTAAGTATCCGCCTGGCACACGTACCTGCATTCAATGGACCACAATTTCATGAGTTAAGGCCGTAGATTTTGATGTTGTAAATCGCATGGCCCACTCGACAAAATATTATTTTCCCGACAGGAATCAGGGTGCTCGTGACACCAACAGTGCAGTACCACTTTTAACCTCCGATGCCCTCGCATTGCCGCCACATAATTTTGAGCGTGATAAGTTGCCGCTCAGATTAATTCATCTCAAGAACTTAAATTCCTTTGGACGCAGATTGAACAACATGGTTGGTAACGACAAATTGTGTTGCACGATATCGACTGAGCCAACACTCTTCAATTAACACAATAATTTTCTCAATAATTAATTACTTCAACTTGTAGGCCATAGAAAGCACATATGCCGCTCCGCCACGAGCCATAATCAGAAGACCCACCATATTGATGAGAAAAAAATGATGTGGCGCTGTAGTATTAAAAGTAATACGGATGAACATTTCACTCCGCTGTGGTTTACAACGTTGGTGCGTAATGTATTTTTGGCAGTATCTACTTATATATCTTTTCTATGCCAAGCGAAAGTAAAGGAGACTGCAATGTACGGTCGAGGCACGTAGCGCCGGGCTAATCCTGGGTTTCATGCAAAACCCAACCGCAAGTCGGAGCAAACCATCGTTTTGTGTAACGTAAGGCATAGCAGCTCAAATCACAAATTATGATGACTCTAGCTCGACGCGAGTATACTTTTATGGGCGCAATACTCTTAGTGGTCCTTAACTGTCGTTTTTCTCTAGCAATTATTTGCAGCAGCCGATCGTATGGTCATTCATTGGAATCAGGGTGCTTGATTATATTGTCGTACTGGATTCGAAACTTTCAACAAATAGCGTAGTCCACTTGTCTCACGTTGCGCTGGAGTACTGCATTGAAACTATGGGACTACGGGACAATCCATTGTCCTTGCCCATTTTCGAATGAATTCTAAGCCTAAAATATGTGCCTGAGTGTTTGCAAAAATAAAAAAAATAGGGTAGATACCACTACCAACCCGCAGCAACAATTCCAGCGCCAGAATCCTGATATACCACTGCTCTTGTACACCATACCGTTTTCAATTACCAAGACGCTGAGGCATCTGCTGCAGTACCGAATTATATAAGCACCGGCCTTCTGATGAAGAGTTCTAAAAATGTTAATTAAATAGAAATCCTTGAGTTTAGCAAAGTTACACATTTATTGTTTCCCTTGTGGCCCATTGAGTTCTGAATAAACTGTTGGGTGCAATGTGTATCCTCTGCCGATGGCCCATAGTTCTAAGCGCCCGCAGATCTTCAATTCTTGACAACACATTGTATATCCATGCCGTGAGGTGGCATACCCTGTTGTTGAATTGTTGCGTTTCCCATGCCGATCACGTTCCATATTCAGATTCCCTTAGTGTTAACAATAATCATTTCATCTAAACAAGCTAAATATTTCACAATACTTCGATTAAATTATTTAAAAAAAAGATTAACTGAGTTACATTACTTAGTATATAGTTGAAAATTGCGTGTATTGTGCGGCAGGTTGGCTCAGTGTTTAGAGCACCAGATTCCAAGCAGGCGTGCCCAGGTTCGAGCCCCGTCCGTGGCAAATTCTAGCCAGTACGTGTGTAAAAACCTGTGTAATACCTGCAATATAATTAACTTAAAATTTATATATATATATATATATATATATATATATATATATAAAGCCTGTAGAGAGTACCAACAAAATGGATTTTGAGTTATGTTAAAGTTCAAAGAAATTGAGAATTACAACTACTTCTGAACATGTTTTTCACCAGCAAATCCAAAAACTCTAGACTTGAACAATATCAGTTATCATTTTTCACGGGAATCATGGCATCTTTTAATCAAATGCATACCAGTGAAATATAGTTCGTTGCAGAAAGCTAACATGTACGCAATTTTTTTATTAGCTGTTGCGCACATAGAAAAAAATTAGTTCAAATATAAACCGAAGGATAAAACAAAGTCAGCATGAACGTCAATTATAATTTTGTGCACATTCCTTTCGTGCTTACTGGCGACTCATCATTAGGAGCTGGTATTACGCCCTTTATCCACTTTATGTTTTGTTGAGGAATGTCGGAGATTTGGACGCTACAATTTCCTATAAAAATATGTTAACCAGCTTTAGTAGATCTGACTTCATATAAAGCCTTAGACAATTAGACATCAGAGCAAACTCCTTTTATGTAATATATGTACTGAGCCCGTAAGTGATACCAGCATTATATTTGTTGCGTCCGTATCTGGTACCAGCACAATGGTTGCCGTGACGATACATGATACCAATAAAATGGATTTCAGGGTATGATGAAGTTCAACAAAATTGCGAATTAAAACTAATTTAGAACATCTGTTACTCGAGCAAATCCATAAATTCTGGCCTTGAAAGATATCACTTATCACTTTTCGCGGTAATCATTACATTATTCAATTAAATATATGACGTTTAAAAACTGTTTTTTGCGAAGAGCTAATAAATATGGAATTGTGTATTAGGTGTTGCACACCTAGAAATAAATTAAGTATCCTATGATTAGGATAAACCAAATCAGCATCAAGTGCACATTCGTTTCGTACTGACTGGCAACCCATCGGTAGAAGCCGGTAATACGCTCCATGCCCACAACATATTTGGGTGCGGAATGTAGGACATTTAGACGCTACATGGAGTTAGATCTACTACTGCAAGTTTACACATTCTTTTAGGAGATTGTAGCGTCCAAATGTCCCACATTTGCAAGTAAACAGTGCAGTGGTTTGTGCCAGAATCCAAACAAAAATATACTAACGGATTTTTTAAATTTTAAACACGGGCACTTTATCAAAGCATTGCATTCACGATTCCATTGGCCCGGTATGTCGAAAGATTTTCGTAGCTATCGTCAGCGTTGCAATACATGCATACCTTGAGTTCGAGAACGCTACTATGGCTCTATTTATGGCTGACTTAAATGTGACAATATTTCCACGCATAAGTGCTAGAACTTGGATGAAGCCGAATAATGAAAAGGTTGGAAGCAACAGCCGAGCCTCATAAATGAATAAAATATAAAGAATTATTTGATCAATCTCTAGTACTGACGTGGCGAGCTTTGATCAAGCGAACTGCTATAAATAATTTGATTAAAATAAAGAAGTGTTTGGAATCATCATGGCTTGATCTGGTAGTTTTAAAGGACCGATTGGGATATTGTAAACTCAGATGAGTACCTTAAATAGTGAATTACGGATATATCAGTCAAGGCCGATTGAAACAATAATAATGAATTCTAAACGAATATGCATAAGCGACCTAAATGTTATGGATAGACAATAGGAAACCCAGCGAAATATGTCATCGAATCTCGCTCAGTGGCGCTGTTGTTTTTAGTAAATTTATAAATTTCTTAATTGTATTGACTTAAGCTAACAGGGATAACTAGGATTTTCGGGTTGTTGACAGAGCGAGGCAGCGAAAACCACAAGGTAGTTGTGTTTCCTATGTAATTTAGCCTTAAAGTTAGATTGGTCTATGTTATGTGTTGTGTAGAGTTCTACGTCGCCTCGTTCTTGGTTGTTGTCTAGTAAGGTCTCCACATTTATGCTTGATTTAAATTATTAATTATTCTGATCAAATTATTATTTCTTAAATTGATTTTGTTAGCCGTATTAGTAATAGTAGAAATATTAGTAGTAGTAATATTATCAGTAATAATTATAGTTTTTTTGTATAAAATGTAGTAGTATTTTTTTTAGATTTAGTATTAGTACTACTAATGATTGTCGCAGTATTAGTAGTAGTAGTAGTAGTTGTTGTTGTTGTAGTAGTAGTAGTATTAGTAGTAGTGGTGGTGGTATGCAAATTCCGACTTTATCTGACGTTTATGCGGCAGAAAATCATCCGTTTTTGAATAATGTTGAATTGATATGGATGACCATGATGATGTTAATGGTACTGCTAATATTTTTTGAGATTGATGGCAGTTATGGCGATGATAATAATGACGATGTTAATAATAATAATAATTATTATTATTATTATTATTATTTTTATTATTATTAATGTGTATTATTATTATGACTTTGATGATAATA
The DNA here is from genome assembly GCA_029291075.1 of Eudiplozoon nipponicum. NCBI lineage: Eukaryota > Metazoa > Platyhelminthes > Monogenea > Mazocraeidea > Diplozoidae > Eudiplozoon > Eudiplozoon nipponicum. The sequence continues at coordinate 39,058 of JAQBSW010006544.1, read as the reverse complement.
ATTATGATGACAATGATAAATATGAATATGAATATGATGGTAATGCTGATGATGGTGACGGTGCTCAAGAATATTGTGTTGATGATGCTGATGACGATAAGGAGGATAATTATAATGAGAAATTTGATGATGATGAGTATGATAATGATGATAATTAAGCATAACCGTATTACCTAAAGTACTCTTGCGTTGGAAATAAACAGATATTGCGGCAAAAATTCCTAACCTAGAAATGCACTTATTATCAATATTAAATTATAAGTTAGCGTTCGGACCTGTTAAATTATTTCATTTTTTTCAATTTACTGATACAATTATATGAAAGTTAATTAATTTATACACATTTTTTCTAAAGATTAAATGTATATATGAACAGTGTAGTAAGACGTTACTGTTATTTTTAATTTACCGGTTATTGTTTAGACTTAAGCACATTTTAAATAATATTTACTCAAGTGAAATTGTCTGATGTAAATAGCATTTGAGAATATTCCAAGTTCTCACTACATTTTTGGTCATGACAAAAAATAAATCATATGATACAGTAATCTTTTCCAATAGATATCAATACAAAAATATCTATATAATACGCTAGGGAATTGATAAAGCAAATAGCAATTTAATCACAACAGAGAAATATCAGTATGAACTCTCGTGGCAATTATCCCGTCGAGGTTGAGAATGTTGTCAACGAGCTTATTCAGCTCCATATGGCTGGTGAAATGACCTACAACCAAATGGCCATTGTCTGCGCCTATGACAATGTCGCTATGCTCGGTTTCACCGATTTCTTCCGCATTTGTGGTGCTCGTCTTCGTTGCGGTTACGAACGCCTCATCCGCCTCCAACTGATCCGTGGCGGCAAGGTGAACATGCCAACTGGTGGCCTAAAGCCATTCTTCCCTATGCCGAATGTTGAGGGCAATGTTGATCTTAACAAGCTCATCACCAATTTCATCTCTCAGGCTATGGAAATTGAACGCCGTCTTGAGCAGACACTTATCAATCTGTCCACCATCAGTTTGGCAAAGCAGGATATTGCCACTTTGGGCCTCGTCAAGTGCGAGTGGATCGACAAGCACACCACCATGTGCAAGGCTCTTATACTGCTCAACACGAACATCACCAATACTCGTGACGGCATTGTCATCTTTGAGAAGATATGGGTTGTGCCAATGATCTCTCAATTTAAGAAGCATGTCTTCTACAACAACTGGGAGTACAAGTTTGAGTTTATCACAGACAAGAGCGGATGCTGCAAGCCTATGAATGAATTGGAACCCTTCACCGGACTGCTAGTCAAATCCTTGCACTGCTAGACAATATAATATAATCTAATTTAATTTATCTAGAGTTTCTATTTTCCTTGATGGACTTGTTATAGGCGATGAGTGTTGTATGTGTAGTTAATGATGATTTATCGGTTTAACAAAGGAAAATGATTCTAAAAATATACACAATGGGAATTCGAGCGTAAAAACATTGAGAAATAACCTTATGGTTTATATTCATATAGATGTATTCGAAAAAAAAATGTTAAAGAAACTGAAAAGAATTTAAACATTGTGGCAATGGCCACCTTTAAGACAAATAATGAACAAAGGGTCTTATCTAGGGCAGACATTATTTCAACAGAAATTCCTCGCAGAAGCGCCCGTATAAGAATGAAGCAGTCAGCCCAATGAGAAAAGCAGACTTCGAGCTGAAGTGAACATAAATTAATTAATGTGAAAATTTGTTTTATTAAATCGATGCTCGTTGTGCGAGCAAAATTCTATATATAATTGAGTAAAAATAAACCATTTGTGGTACATTTAAAATGTCTTCTGATGGGTTGGAAACGTTGATTCAGGCATTGAATAATTTATCTGCAGAATTAGGCATAATTAAGGCTCGTCTAGACGATACGCTAATAATAAACACTGACGACATACATGTACGTGGACCATCCAACATAGGTGGACATAACAATAGTCACCGCGCCGAAGAGGAATCAGGAGAAAATATGCCGGCGTATTCAGCCGAACCGACGAGTTATTTCAGACCGTCATCAGAGTTTAAGCCGATGTTGGCACCACTAGATGTGGAAAGGCCACAGTTGTGGTTCGAAAAATTTGAAGCATCAGTTCGAGCCCAAGAATTTACATTGGAAGCACCTATTGTGCGTGTGGCTGTCCAGGAATTAGTGGACAGGACAGTAGCAGTCCAATTGGAATTGCCGGTTGACCTCACGTATGAAGAATACAAAAGACGCGTGTTGGATCATTTCCGGGCCAGGCCTCAGGAAGTGTTCTTAGAATTATACAGCCTGAAACCATTAATGGGTGAGATGCCAATGGATACCATGGCACGTATCAAGCGGTGGTTCTCGAAGCTTACCGAGTCTTTACCCGGCTTGCAACCACATGAGGCCATCATGTTCATGCTGCTGGATCCTACCAGATACGGTGAAATATCCAGCGCCCAGGGAGGCCTTGAAGAGAGACTTCAGGCTCTTCAAAGTTCGGCCATAATGACAAACAAAGTGGCAGCTGCATCTCCACGCATGGGTCCAGTTACGACATCTGACAGGAGCGACATACCGTATTGGAATTCTTCGCGGCATAATAAGCAGTTCCGCGACAGATGGCAACAGCCAGTGGCCTGGAAGCAAAGTCAGTATATAAGGACTCCAGCTCCGACGAATACGGCGTAAAGGCGTCAGCAAAACCCATGTACTGCTCCTCGAGAACGGCCAGTGCAGTGGGGTAACAGGGTGCACAATCTCACAAATAAAGGTGGGAGAGAGCAGGGCACAAATATTAATCCTTTGGTGCCTCCGACAGGTAGATCGAATGAAGACCAGCAGAACAAACAAAAAAGTGGTCCGAACCAGATGGCCTTTGAAGTAAAGGAAGTGTGGGAAACATTGCCAAATGTAAGAAATTTCATTAAAGTTAAATTTTAAGAACTCTTCAACGGACAGCCAGTAATAATGCAATTGGATACTGGAGCTAATGTGTCGGTATTACCATTGACTTGGCCATTGAACAATGTAAAACCTACGAAAGCAAGTTTATGTCAGGCATCGGGCGCATCGATGGTGGCTGTGGGCGAGTGGGACACGAAGTTGTTAATAAATGAAAATGTCTATCATATGTCTTTTGTTGTTTCGAATACGCAAACGCCCTTATTGGGACTTGATTTCATTAGAAAATGGGTTAAGACGATAGACTGTCAAAATAAACGTGTATGCCTATCGCGGCCTGAGGGAATAAGTTCAATAAAGTCTATATGTATCCCTAAGATGCAGGAGGAGACCAGTTGTCTGCCTGGGTGGTGGAAGAATCTTCAAACCCAATATAACATTATATTCCAACTGCCTGATTGTAGCGAGCGTCCAGGGCCGACGGTCGACCAGTTTAAGCTATGGCTAGAACTAAATGAAGGTTACGAACCACCAAAAGTATATGGTGCTCCTCCAAAGAAATTAGCAGCAGCGACTCGAGCAACCCAAGAAATGATAGAAGCCGGCGTTCTTGAACCGTCATCATCTGTTTTTCGTGCTCCGATGGTTTATGTTACGAAAAAGGATGGTTCGCTCCGACCGGCGGCTGATTTTAGGCAATTGAACGCAGTAACTAAACCGGACCCGTATCCCATGCCGGCTCTGCGTGATCTGTTCTTACAGCTAGCGGGAGGCAAATGGTTCGCCGTGCTTGATCTTAAACAGGGATTTTGGCAAATAGGCGTGCGGTCCGAAGACCGATGGAAGTTAGCGGTACAAGTACCCCAAGGTCATTTCCAATTCACCCGGGTACCATTTGGCCTTAAAAACGCACCGAAAGTGTTCCAAAGAATGATGGACTCGTTCGTGTCTGACTTAACTTGTACAACAGCTTACGTAGACGATGTTATTATATGGGCCACTACTGAACACGAATTACGTGTGAGGCTGCAGAAGATGTTGGCCAAAGCTGTAGAATGGCGATTACATTTTAATCCAGAAAAGGTACAGATAGGTCAAGAAGTGCGGTTCTTGGGGCACTTAGTCTCAGCGGACGGATGCATGCCGTTAGATTCGAATGTACAACCTATCAGGGATTATCCGGTGCCTACTACTAGAAAACAATTGCGCCAGTTTATTGGTATGGTGAATTTCTATAGACCATACCTCGCAGGGATGGCGGTTACGCAACAGCCCTTATCTCAGTTAACTAGTGCCAAGATACCATTTCGTTGGACGGAGGAGGCTCAACAAGCGTTTGTGCTATTTTGACTTTCCCGGTAGGTAATATGTCAATTGTTACAGACGCGTCAGATATTGGGATAGGAGCGGTGTTACAAGCTGACGGACGTCCTGTGCAATATATAAGTCGCACACTCACTAAGGCGGAACAGAACTATACCGTCACAGAAAAGGAATTACTTGCCGCACAATGGGCGCTACGGAAGTTTAGATATTTTGTCATCGGGGGACAAGTGGACGTCTTTACCGACCACAAAGCGCTAGTGCATTGGAGATCACTATGTATTGAGAAGAAACGTGTGCATCGAGCCATTGAAGAACTAGAAGAGTACGATATATCAATTCATCATAGAGCAGGAATCGAGAATGCGGCGGCCGATGCGCTCAACAGAATTTTCGCTGTGCGGGTTTCGCCGCTCATAAAAGTCTCTGAAGAACAGAGAAGAGATGCTACATGTCAGAAAATAGTCAATCAATTAAAAAACGACACAGTGGTGTCTGCACCATATAAAACATTGAGTCTACAGAACGGCCCGTTGGTGCGGAAAGAAGGAGAAACAGTGCAATGGTTTGTGCCAGAATCTATAAGAACAGAATTAATGGCCTTTTGTACCACTGAAGAAGATCACAACAGAAAAGATTATAACGTGCTTAGAAGAGCGATGGCTCAGTCGATTCGGTGCACCACAAGTTATTGTTAACGATCAAGGCGCACAGTTTAAGTCGAAAGAATTTAATCAGTGGTGCAAAGACCTTGATATAAAGCATTCCCGCACAGCCACTTATCACCCGCAAACCAATGCGACAGCTGAGCGCGCACATAGGACGATGAAAGAGGTACTGCGATGTTGGTGCCACGAGAGCCCGGGAACGTGGAGAGACAAATTACATTTGGTCGAGCGGGCCATGCGCTTTACAGTCTCAACAGCTACAGGATTCGCTCCAACGACCATGGTCTATGGAGGACACATAAGACTGCCAGGTGAACCTGTAATCCAAGGATCCCATGAGCGCTACACCATAGCGGATATTCAGGAACGACTAAACCAGTTAACTGAATATGTAGGCGCCACACAGCGACAAGGCTATGCAAGGCAACCGACACGCACTCGCCTAAAGGTCGGCGACTATGTCATGGTAGCGAAGGTCGAGCCCATGGCACTGCAGGCTGTCAATGATGGGCCGTATCGCGTGGAGAGGGTGGACTCAGAGCACAATACTGTTTTGGTTAGCCTGCCCGATGGACCACGAGCTGTTGCACTGGATCGTTTAAGCAGAGTGCGAAAGCCGATTCCTGAGGGGGGGGCGAAATGTAGCAATGGCCACCTTTAAGACAAATAATGAACAAAGGGTCTAATCTAGGGCAGACATTATTTCAACAGAAATTCCTCACAGAGGCGCCCGTGTAAGAATGAAGCAGTCAGCCAAATAAGAAAAGCAGACTTCGAGCTGAAGTGAACATAAATTAATTAATGTGTAAATTTGTTTTATTAAATCGATGCTCGTTGTGCGAGCAAAATTCTATATATAATTGAGTAAAAATAAACCATTTGTGGTACATTTAAAATGTCTTCTGATGGGTTGGAAACGTTGATTCAGGCATTGACTTCTCAAGTGAATAATTTAACTGCAGAATTAGGCATAATTTAGGCTCGTCTAGACGATACGCTAATAATAAACACTGACGGCATACATGTACGGGGACCATCCAACATAGGTGGACATAACAAACAAAACTTATGCTTATTATACCGTCCTATTATCCCACATTCCTCACCCAAATATTTAGTGGTTAAAGGGCGTAATACCGGCTCCCACTGATGAGTCGCCAGTAAGCACGAAACGAATGCGCATGAGATTATACTTTCCGTTCATGCCTTTATCCCTCTGGTTACAACTGAACTAATTTATTACTAGGTTCGCAACACCTAATACATACCTGCACTTATGCTACTTAATTTAAAAGAAAAATAAATATTACTTCAATAGTAAAATGTTATGTTATGTTGATAAATTAATTTAAACGATTCATATTTCTAATTTAACAATAATTAATTGCGCGGATGGTGGTAACAATTCATTAAATCAAGTTTGCGAGCTTGAAGTAAATACCAATCCCATTGTATTTAACCAGTCGTCGAACAACATAACAAAACTACCGCCAGCCGCAACGCACTGACGCGTTTCGACCTTCCATGATTATCATCAGAGTACGACGGCAAACTGACTATCGAGGAATGTATAAGGAAACCAAAGTTAGATATGCGGTTCTCACATCTAGTAGTCTCGCAGAAATAGGACTTGATTGGAAGTTTCGGCTGCATAATTTCTATGCAGGCACGATTATTAAATTTTGCAGCTTTCGCCATGTATAAAGGTAATGCAATTATATACTCATTGATTGCGCGGATGGTGGCTACATTTATTTAAATAAAGTTTGCAAGCTTTAAGTATATACTAATTACATTGTATTTAATCATTCGTTGAACAATATATCAAAATTACCGCCTGTCACACGTACTGACGCGTTTCAACCATCTATGATCATCATCAGAGTACTACAGCAAACTGATTAGCGAGGATCAAGCTGCAATGAATATATATGGAAAGCAAGTCCAATGAATGCAAGACTGATAGAGGTGAGAGCCGCATATCTTAGTTTGATTTCCATGTATATTCAATGCGGTTTAATCCTCGTTAGTTAGTTTGACATCGTACTCTGATGATGACCATGGAAGTTCGAAACGCCTCAGTACGTGTGACTGACAGTGGTTTTGATATATTGTTCAACGACCAATTAAATACTATAGGATTGGTGTTTACTTTAAGCTCGCAAACTTGATTTAAATAATTGTTGCCACCACCCGCGCAATGAATGTTTATTAAATTGTATTTTCTTTATGTGGCGAAAGCTGCAAACAGTTAATGTTCGTGGCTGCATAGAAATTGTGTAGCCGACATTTCCAGTCAAGTTCAATGTATGCAAGACTGATAGAGGTGAGAGCCGCATATCTTAATTTGATTTCCATGTATATTCAATGCGGTTTGATCCTCGATAGTCAGTTTGCCATCGTATTCTAATGATGACCATGGAAGTTCGAAACGCCTCAGTACGTGTGACTGACAGTGGTTTTGATATATTGTTCAACGACCAATTAAATACTATAGGATTGGTGTTTACTTTAAGCTCGCAAACTTGATTTAAATAATTGTTGCCACCACCCGCTAAATCACTTATTGTTCAATCTCGTTGATTGTTGGGCTCTCACTCGTCTCCCCACTCTCAATCCTTCTACACATGTACTGTCCATTGAATATAGTGTAGTCACGGATTTTGCCGAATTTACTCTAGCGTTTCGAACAGTTTTTTTTCCTTTCCATGACCATAGCTTTCATAAAAATCGAACGATGCAGAAAAAAAAACAAATTTTAGCAAATGTAGTATCCTTGTTCCAGCCGGTTTTATGTATATTTATTTTAGACTTATTAAGGTTGTTTTATGCAAAAATTATTTGACTTTATTAACTACTCATCTTTACTCACCGTCCAACGCTAAAATATCAACGAGCATACAAAACCATACATACACACACGCACACACACACATACACACAAGCTCTTTATGGCACGATCATCGGTTCACAATTTTATAAAAATCTGTCTTTAACCCTTTGAAAATTTGCGGCCTGGTAGCTTCATATGTTGCAAGGCCGCGATTTGCATACTCGGATTGTCGCTTTGCCCTACCCGTTTCGCCAAGATCCGATTGATCCCCATTTTCAAGTACGCATCTGTTTTGTCTTCGATCAAGCTGGGTGCGTATTCGTCCCTTTCTTTCGAAGGCTTCAACATCGTTCATACTAACCCCTGGAACGAGGATTGGATCGCACCCTTATTTCCGGTGGATAGTATGAATGTTTTTGAAGCCTTCGAAAGAAAGGGACGTATACGCACCCAGCCTAATCGAAGACAAAACAGATGCGTACTTGAAAATCGGGACCAATCGGATCTCTCCGAAGCTGATAGTGCAAAGTGACAACCCGCGTACGCAATAGTTTAAGCATAGGCCCAAATTTCGATGAGGGCCGGAAATAGCCAGTTGGTTTGGAAATATACAATGCAAGAGATTCGTGTGCTTCCATCTAGGCAAGGTCGTCATTATGGTGCTCTTCTATGTGAGTTAGGACCATTTTGCACATTCCATAAGTGTAACCATTAAGATTTAAAAGAAACATGTTGCGCGACAGTGAAAAGATCATTTACCTGATTTTCGGATTGCGTACCGAAATATTTGAATCCACTGTCATCATGATAGTGTAACCATTATTCTTTTCATTTCGATGAGACTTAATATTCCGTAACACTTCGGTTAAAATATTTCTCTGTTCCACTAACATACGAATCATTACTTCCAAAGAAGATTTAGAAACAATATTTTTATTTAGAGTATCCACAGGTGTTCTTCCGTGAGTATTAGATTTGTACTTTCAGTTTTGCAAAGATCCAATTGGTCACAATTTCCAGGTACACATCGAGTTCGTCCTCGTGGTGGCTAGGTACTGATTCATTCCCTCCCTGTGATGGCTTCAACGTCATTCGTAACAGCCACTGAAAATGAGATACGATCTAGTCTACGTTGATTGGCAACGTTTCGGTACCATATATCAGGTACTATCGTCAGGCTTCTATACACATACACAATATAATGCTCATATGTAAAAATTCGATTCTGCGAAAAAATTTAAAATTTTTAGGTTAACTATTTAATTTGTTAATTGATCAGACGAACTAATTATTAGGTCATTTAATGCACAAAAATAGCAAGTTAAATCACGTTTATTTGGTTTGGTAATCAGGGCAAGAATGTATTTTGCAGATAAGGGAAGGTTTATATATTTCTAGTCTCACACGTAGCTTTAAAGCACAGCATACACATGACTAGATAAAATGGGTCAAACAAGACTAATACGACAAGTTGCGTTTCAGAAAAATGTATATAAAGAAAAATAAAGATAATTTTCATCATAGGAAACCAACTGATTACAAAATTTATGAACATGAACTCCCGTGTCAATTATCCCGTCGAGGTTGAGAATGTTGTCAACGAGCTTATTCAGCTCCATATGGCTGGTGAAATGACCTACAACCAAATGGCCATTGTCTGCGCCTATGACAATGTCGCTATGCTCGGTTTCACCGATTTCTTCCGTATTTGTGGTGCTCGTCTTCGTTGCGGTTACGAACGCCTCATCCGCCTCCAACTGATCCGTGGCGGCAAGGTGAACATGCCAACTGGTGGCCTAAAGCCATTCTTCCCTATGCCGAATGTTGAGGGCAATGTTGATCTTAACAAGCTCATCACCAATTTCATCTCTCAGGCTATGGAAATTGAACGCCGTCTTGAGCAGACACTTATCAATCTGTCCACCATCAGTTTGGCAAAGCAGGATATTGCCACTTTGGGCCTCGTCAAGTGCGAGTGGATCGACAAGCACACCACCATGTGCAAGGCTCTTATCCTGCTCAACACGAACATCACCAACACTCGTGACGGCATTGTCATCTTTGAGAAGATGTGGGTTGTGCCAATGATCTCTCAATTTAAGAAGCATGTCTTCTACAACAACTGGGAGTACAAGTTTGAGTTTATCACAGACAAGAGCGGATGCTGCAAGCCTATGAATGAATTGGAACCCTTCAACGGACTGCTAGTCAAATCCTTGCACTGCTAGACAATATAATATAATCTAATTTAATTTATCTAGAGTTTCTATTTTCCTTGATGGACTTGTTATAGGCGATGAGTGTTGTATGTGTAGTTAATGATGATTTATCGGTTTAACAAAGGAAAATGATTCTAAAAATATACACAATGGGAATTCGAGCGTAAAAAACATTGAGAAATAACCTTATGGTTTATATTCATATAGATGTATTCGAAAAAGAGATTGTTAAAGAAACTGAAAAGAATTTAAACATTGTGGCAATGGCCACCTTTAAGACAAATAATGAACAAAGGGTCTTATCTAGGGCAGACATTATTTCAACAGAAATTCCTCGCAGAAGCGCCCGTATAAGAATGAAGCAGTCAGCCCAATGAGAAAAGCAGACTTCGAGCTGAAGTGAACATAAATTAATTAATGTGTAAATTTGTTTTATTAAATCGATGCTCGTTGTGCGAGCAAAATTCTATATATAATTGAGTAAAAATAAACCATTTGTGGTACATTTAAAATGTCTTCTGATGGGTTGGAAACGTTGATTCAGGCATTGACTTCTCAAGTGAATAATTTATCTGCAGAATTAGGCATAATTAAGGCTCGTCTAGACGATACGCTAATAATAAACACTGACGACATACATGTACGTGGACCATCCAACATAGGTGGACATAACAATAGCGACCGCGCCGAAGAGGTATCAGGAGGAATTATGCCGGCGTATTCAGCCGAACCGACGAGTTATTTCAGACCGTCATCAGAGTTTAAGCCGATGTTGGCACCACTAGATGTGGAAAGGCCACAGTTGTGATTCGAAAAATTTGAAGCATCAGTTCGAGCCCAAGAATTTACATTGGAAGCACCTATTGTGCGTGTGGCTGTCCAGTAAATACCAATCCCATTGTATTTAACCAGTCGTCGAACAACATAACAAAACTACCGCCAGCCGCAACGCACTGACGCGTTTCGACCTTCCATGATCATCATCAGAGTACGACGGCAAACTGACTATCGAGGATCAAACCGCATTGAATATAAATGGAAATCAAATTTAGATATGCGGCTCTCACCTCTAGTAGTCTCGCATACATTGAACTTGACTGGAAATGTCGGCTGCACAATTTCTATGCAGTCACGTACATTAACCGTTTTCAGCTTTCGCCACATATACATATATAGGCAATACAATCTAACAATAACTGATTGCGCGGGTGGTGGTAATAATTCTTTAACTCAAGTTTGCGAGCTTGAAGTAAATACCAATCCCATTGTATTTAACCAGTCGTCGAACAACATAAAAAAACTACCGCCAGCCGCAACGCACTTATGCGTTTCGACCTTCCATGATCATCATCAGAGTACTACAGCAAACTGATTAGCGAGGGTCAAGCTGCAATGAATATATATGGAAAGCAAGTCCAAGGAATGCGAGACTACTAGAGTTAAGAGCCGCATTTCTAATTTCGCTTTCCATATATATTTATTTCGATTTGATCCTCGTTAGTCAGTTTGCCATCGTACTCTGATGATGACCATGGAAGTTCGAAACGCCTCAGTACGTGTGACTGACAGTGGTTTTGATATATTGTTCAACGACCAATTAAATACTATAGGATTGGTGTTTACTTTAAGCTCGCAAACTTGATTTAAATAATTGTTACCACCACCCGCGCAATGAATGTTTATTAAATTGTATTTTCTTTATATGTATATGTGGCGAAAGCTGCAAACAGTTAATGTTCGTGACTGCATAGAAATTGTGCAGACGACATTTCCAGTCAAGTTCAATGTATGCGAGACTGCTAGATATGAGAGCCGCATATCTAAATTCGATTTCCATATATATGCAATGTGGTTTGATCCTCGCCAGTCAGTTTGCCGTCGTACTCTGATGATGATCATGGAAGGTCGAAACGCGTTTGTGCATTGCGACTGGCGGTAGTTTTGTTATGTTGTTCGACGACTGGTTAAATACAATGGGATTGGTGTTTACTTCAAGCTCGCAAACTTGATTTAAATAATTGTTGTTTAGTTATTTTGCTATATAACTTTTACTTTGTGTTGTTTATTGGTTTGAATAGCACAAACTATTTAGTTATATTTTTCTGTAAACTATTTTGTTAACGTAGATTTAGCTTTATTTAGACCAAGAAAGTAATAAGTTGTGAAGACCTTCAATTCGTGTTTCCAATTGAACTCTGGACTATAGGAATATAGCATGTACTTTTATTTGATTTATAACTCGAATATTAGGTGATCTAGAGTGGCGCAGATAATGAGAGATATTTGCGTAGAAACTATTGTGTAAATTTATGTTATGTTAAATTTTGATTCACATGCTTTTAATTGTTATTTATTAAAATGTTTATTTATTTATTCTCTGAATGACTGTACAGTGGGGATATAAAATCCAATATTTATTAAAATCAAGTTTGCGATCTTGATTTAAACACAAGCCACATTATATATAAATTTGTCAGTATAAATTATACATTGTATAATTTATTTTTGTCGTTATTTGTTATTCTTTATTTACCGTCAAGAATTTTCCATTGAGAGTGATTGAACTTGGACAGGTCTGCTTCAGATTATGTGACTCTAACCAGAGAGCGGCAGACTTTATCCATAGGTATTACGAGTTTGCAAATAGGTTCTACATTAAGGCAAATCTAAAGATATGCAAAATGTGTTCCAAATGAAGGAAAGGTTAACAGCAAAAAATACGATGTCATATATCTTAACTTTGCTTGTAAGGTGTGGCAGAGCTGGCGCAGTAGATAACTGCAAGACACGAGGACCAATGTGCTCTGGGTTAAGCTCCTTTCGCGGATAATTCTGGACAGCACTTCAAGTGTTCATAGTAAGGAAGAATTTTTTTATTATCAAAAATTACGTGCAATATACGGCGGGAGTTGCGCATTGGATGTGGTCACAGACTTTGAAATAAATATGCCCAGTTCGAGCCCTCTCCGCAGCTAATTCTAGACAGTAGTTGATAATTGCCTATTAAGGGTGGAACCGATCAACTAGAGGAATTAAACGAACGTTGGCTCCGCGGGCGGTGATAACGTTTACTATAATCAAGGTCGCGAATTTGATATACCCACCTGACCCATAATGAACATACATTTGTCATTACAAACCAAGAATTGTATAGTGTGGAAATGGCAATTCATACAGTAGAACGGTCTCCTCCTTATTCGAAACTGATCTCGTACTGTCAAGAATTTTCCGCGGACAGGGATCGAACCAGAGCACGACTGTTTCGGAATCTGGTGCTCTAACTACTGAGCCACTCTGTCCCACGCTACACACAATTTTCACTCATTTACTAACTAATCTAACTCGGTTATTCTATTTTTTTAATTTTTCTCATAACATCTCGACCTAAAGTTTCAACTAAACAAACACAATTTGTCATTACTGAACAGACACCACACTACATGAGGAAGTGGTATTGAAATGAACATTTATATAATTAAACGAAAGCTAGTTGCACAGGCGGTGATAACATTTACTATAATCAAGGTTGCGATCTTGATATAAACACCTGATCCATTAATTACATAAATTTGTTAGGATAAACTAAGAAGTGTATAGTGTAGAAAAGGCAATTCATCCAGTAGACCTGTCTCGTCCTTATTGGGAACTCATCACGCACTGTCCATAATTTTCCGCGGATAGGGCTCAAACTCGGTCACGCCTGCTTCGAAGTCGGGTGCTCTAACCACTGAGCCATCTTGCCGCACACTACACACAATTTTCAGTCATATACTAACTAATGTAACTCGGTTAGTCTTTTTTCTTTTTGTAGTGTGCGGCAGGGTGGCTCAGTGGTTAGAGCACCAGATTCCGAAACAGATGTGCCTGGGTTCGAGCCCTGTCCGCAACATATTCTGAACAGCACCTGATGAGTTTCCAATAAGAACGAAACCAGTCTACTGGATGAATTGACTTTTCTAAACTATACATTTCTTAGTTTTTACTGACAAATTTACATACTTAATGGGTCAGGAGTTTATATCAAGTTCGCAACCTTGATTATAGTAAATGTTATCACCGCCTGCGCAACTCACTTTCGTTTTGTTATAACCGCCTGCGCAACTAACTTTCGTTTAATTATATAAATGTTAATTCATATAACACTTCCCCGTGTAGTGTGATGTCTGTTCAGTAATGACAGATTGTGGTTGTTTAGTTGGAACTTTGGGTTTAAATAGATGCCATATGAGCTACACGTAAAGAAAAAAAGAAAAAGAGACTAACCGAGTTAGACTAGTTATTACCTGACTGAAAAGTGTGCGTAGTATGCGGCTGCGTGGCTAAGTGGTTAGAGCACCAGAATCCAAAGCAGACGTACCCGGGTTCGATCCCTATCCGCGGCAAATACTTGCAGCCGTGATGAGTTCCCAATAAGGACTAAACCGCTCTACTGAATGAATTGCCTTTTCTACACTATAAAATTATCAGTTTATACTGACAAATGTATGTACATAGTGGGCCAGGTGTTGATTATAGTAAAACGTATTCATCTGCCAGTTTGCTCGAATGAAATAGCCTCAGTTAGTAAAAAGAATTACATAATAATTCTTATTAAATCCCGCAACTCGGCTGCTCTCTCCAGCCTTCGGCTGAAGCGTCTCCATTTTATGTTTCGCGTTTCAATGTGGTAATTCCCGGACAATTATATCAGACCTAAACAGAGTCATTCGCATATTTTCGCCATCAATAATTTTCCTTGCAACACTGGTGATGACCATGTAATATTGAAACACATCAGTACGCGTAATGAACAGTAGTTTTGAAGTGTTTTAATAATGGTTAAAAGAGTTGGATTGGTGTTTGTCTGAAGTGCGCAAACGTGATTTAAATTATACTAATTAACATACGCACAATCAATGATTGCTTAATCGAATAAACTAAATAGATTTGGCGAAAGAAGCAAAATATGTCTCTTCGTGTCTGCATTGGAATTTTGCAGACAACACTTCCCTCAAATGTAATGTAGGTGAGAAGACCGACGGAGAGAGCCGAACTTTGGTTTAACGAATACTTATTTTTGGTTTGAGATTGTATTATGGCAATAAGATTGCAGTTGTACTTTGATGATGACCATGGACGAATGAGACGTGTCTATACGTTTGAATTACGGTTGATTTACTATTTGGTACTAACTGTCAAAATAATAGGATTAGGGATTATTAAACGTGTAACAACTTCATCTAAATAAGTCTTAACAACATCCCCGTACACAATGATTTGCCATCTCAATTAAGTTTTATTAATTAGTCATTCTTATAAAATGATTTATGACAATACGCATCATAGGCAAACAAGCTAAATATTGAATAGCCAGTAAGCACGAAACGAATGTGCACATGAGATAATACCTTCCGTTCATGCTGTCTTTGGTTTATTCTTCTGGTCATATTTGAACTAATTTGTTACTAGGTGGGCAACACCAAATACACAATCGCATACATACTAAATCTCCGTAACAAACAGCATCTAACAGTTATTTGGCCCAGATAATTTTTTTGCGGAGAACTAATTTTTGTTCAATTGTGTATTAGGTTTTGTGTACCTAGTGACAAATCAGTTCAAATAAGAAAAGAAGTATAAAAATCTCAACTTGAACGGAAAGTAATATCTCATGTGCACATTCGTTTTGTGGTTAATTACAAACCATCAATACAAGCCGGTATAACGCCCAATAACCACCAAATATTTGAGTGAGGAATATGGAAATATTTGACAATACAATATCCAATACGACTATGTAAACCTGTAGTAATGGAACTAAATTAATATAGTAAATGAATAACCGCCTGCGCAACTCACTTTCGTTTAATTTTATAAATGTTAATTTATATAACACTTCCCCGTGTAGTGTGATGTCTGTTCAGTAATGACAGATTGTGGTTGTTTAGTTGGAACTTTGGGTTTAAATAGATGCCATATGAGCTACACGTAAAGAAAATAAGAAAACGAAACTAACCGAGTTAGACTAGTTATTACCTGACTGAAAATTGTGCGTAGTATGCGGCGTGGTGGCCTCAGTGGTTAGGAGGATCTCCAAGCAGGATGTACTTGA
This sequence comes from Eudiplozoon nipponicum, assembly GCA_029291075.1. Taxonomy (NCBI): domain Eukaryota; kingdom Metazoa; phylum Platyhelminthes; class Monogenea; order Mazocraeidea; family Diplozoidae; genus Eudiplozoon; species Eudiplozoon nipponicum. The sequence goes on along the minus strand of JAQBSW010006544.1, from coordinate 23,016 downwards.
GTTTGATTCTACAGCGTACCTTGACAAACTGCCACTGGATGTGAACGGTTTTCTACACTATTCAATTCTTAGTTTATACTGACATATGTAAGTAATAAATGGGTCAGGTGCTTATACTGGATGAATTGCCGTTGCTACCTAATGCAATGTTTGCGCGATTCTGAAAACGTATAGGTATATAGAAGAGAGAGAGAGAGATATATATATATATATACAGAGAGAGTATATATATATATATATATATCTAATTAGGAAGAAAAAACACATTAATAACAAAGTGGATAATGGCCATTTATTTCGAGAATACTAAACTTTGATCTACAATCTTTAATTTATATAATTTCTAGGTTTACATTTGAATATGTGGATGGAAACAAGTATGACTCGTTTTTACTTCTATTTCTTGTTTTGGCTTATATGAAAGTGTGCATGCGTTTGTGTCTTTTTGTGTGCCTGTTTGCATGTAAAGTTTCTTTCTCGCTGTATTGCAAAGTGATGTCTGAGATCTGGTCATTATTGTATTGATGGCTTGAGAGTTAACCATCTGTTCGTATTGTTGGATGTTACGTGTACGAGTGCTATTGTTCCGAGTGAAGTCTTTCGTTTCACCTTTGTGCGCAAATTTTTGTCCTTCACTTGGTAACAGCGCAAATGTGGATTTCTGTGTTGAACACTCATATTGTTTGGAAATTTCAGTCACCGTATGTGCAGACCACGATTATATATAGATATCTAATTAGGAAGAAAAAAAATTAATAAAAAAGTTTATAATGTTGCGGCTGGTGGTAATGCTGGTGTTGTTCGACGACTGTTAACACATGGGATTGGCTTACTCTAAGCTCAAACTTGATTTAAATAAAAGATAATGGCCTTTTATTTCAGAATTATGGTATATATATATATATATATATATATATATATATTTATTTATTTATTTACTTACTATTTATAATGTCCATTATTTTTTTACTTAACAGTATTTGAACATAATAATAGTATAGTGTTATTTATTTTCAGAATATTAATCATCTCTTTATACAATCAAATGTATAAATATGTATGATTGTATAAGGTATGATAGTATTCACAAAATAAATGGCCCTTATCCACTTTGTTATTTGTGTTTTCTTATAATATATATATATGTATATATATATATATATATATATATATATATATATATATATATATATATATATATCATATGTGTACACTGAGATATAGCATTGTGAATAATTATCTGTCTATCTGAATGCAAAATTGCTTAAATCCCAGACATACATGTGATTGTGCCATACACTTTTTAAACAATATCTGACCACATATATCAGTGCGTACACCTAGCTATACGCATCTATTAAGCAAAAAACATGTGTGTGGGTGGTATGACAACTTCTGTTCACGCGGAAATTTTTCTTGTCCATCTGATTTAATTTGAACCTGTTTATTACTAAATACCACATTGAAAGGACATGAATGCATATGCCAGTTGTGTTAAACTAAGATTTTATGAATGCTAATAGATCCATTTAAGCATACACGTTGAATTGGCTCTGAGCTTGTCCACAGCTTCTACTGATGACTGGACTATAAGCCTGAAAATGAAGCCTCTACGGATTAATTTATAACTATAACAACTGCGCTGGCGTTCCATTGTATTATCGAAGGAACAGGTTGAGTTATTTCGTGTGTATTCATCTACCTGAAGAAAATGCGCAAACATTTTGTATCAAATATCGTACAAGTAAACGTAACCCTATCACACAATTCGCTAAAATCTTGGAAATGCATTGCTAGAAGCGACGAACACTTTTTAATCGTTTTATCCGAAGGCAACTATTGAGATCAAATCGATTCTAAGACATCCTTCAGCGACAAGTTCCTATTGGCATATATTTTATAAATGTCATTAGTGTAATTGTTTACTCTGATGCCGGCTAAGCGTTAATGACCGACAAAGAAACAAGAAATTTATTTGTGCAAAATTGAACGATGCGCGCTTTCGGATAAGACTTGACTTGGCGCGCTGCACATTTCAAAACCTATTAACATTAACAGAATACTTTTTTATACCAGAAACAATTGAAGGGAGGCCGCGGAATTATATAAACTGAATGTTTTTTTTAAGTTGTACTTCGTTGCGCAGTGTTATCGTCACATTCCAAGTATCCACGATTTTCCTTCGTGGGTAGTTGAATCGCATTCTCATTTCCGTAATAATCCGCTTGAGCTAAATTTCCAAGTACGCGTTCAGTTCGGCTTCGTGGTTGCTGGGCGCTGATTCGTCTTCTCTGCCAGAAAATCACGACTATATTGAACCTCATTTCCAATGGTTGGTATGAATGGCGAGGAAGCATTCGGAGTGACGGGGGCGAATTGGCAAACGGCCACTACGAATCCGAACTGAACACATACCTAGGAATTTAGATCATTCGCATCATAGCATAGCTTAATAACTCTTGCCTGTCTTGGAAGAATGATAATTAGGGTTTTGTAAATTTAGTTGGAGCTATAAAATATTAAAATAACGTGTTTGTGTGGCGGTATACTGAGAAGGTTTAAGTAACTCACTTTCACCTAGAAGCAGTCTTTTTCAAAGATATACTTAGTTTGCCTAGAAGGCGAAAAGTGGTGACGAAAAAGATTTCCCGAAAAGCTTCAAAAGGTCCAAAGTTCACGGCTATCGAAGACAAATGACAATCGTTCCAAGGTCATTTAAAACTGGTAAGACTACGCTACTTGCTTTGGATACTTCATCCAAACCATCTAAACTATCCACCAGCATGATGTGACAAAGAGTAACTAATCGCCTACGCATGTTTCGTTTAAGATTTCATTTGTAAACAGTTAATTGGTATAAGTACAGACTAAAAAAGCGTTACTGCTGTAAATATGAGTTAACAAGTTGACTCATAGTCAAGTAGATAACACTAATTTTAACCAATCAAGAAATACAACGTAGTCTGTCATCTCTGTAAAAACCAGATTTAACCTATAAACTACCAAGTTGATATCATTTCCTCTCCTCTAATGCGCAAAACAATAAATAAGCGAATCACGTTAAAGTCGATAATGCGCATTTTTTCATTGTGCGGTAGTAGCATTCTAAAACTAAATACACCTAATTCGCGTTTGTATGTGTATGTTATGACTGTTCATAATTGTATAACTGCTTAATATCTATATATATATATACACCTGTTTAACGCATATCTTTGGTAATTTGTGTCTGCTCTGGATTAAGCGTCTGGCTCAATTATCCGTTCTAATTGTTTCTGAGTTCGATTCAGAAAACTGGCTGAGGTCGTTTGAAGTCCGAATAGTTTGTAATAGTTTGTAATAGTTTGTTACTTTCTATTCACCTCTAACCTGCATATAATGGATGAAGCATATGTGAGAATGGATGCAGAGTCTTCTTCTAACCAGAGTTTTGTCTCTGGCAGCTATTTTCATTCACATTCTGTCCAGTTCACTGCAAAGGAGGCACAAAACACGTGTGATTTTGACGGAAAGTTATCGGAAGGAAGATCTGATGTGTGCCCTTATTCAAATTGTCAGTTGGACATTTCACTGGGCGGAATAAACTCGGGTATTTTCTCAATGGCCAACCAGTTTGCGTGTTTTGAGCCTGTGAACACTCCACTAAAAGTCGAGCATGACTCACAGGTAATCAGAAATAAGACCGGGAATACTTCGGCTCAAGCGCAATATTCAACAACGAGTGGACGTCTTATCAAGGGAAAGCCACAAAAATGTTCTGCTTGGACGGATCAGAACGCTGGATCTTATTCCGTTTTTAAAAATGGTCCCTCTACCAATAATTCAGATATTACAACTTGTAAGTTGAGTTATCACAAATTATTGTTTTTTTTCATTGCTGTAATTGGATGAATGCCTTGTTAGCCTCTAAGCTTTACTAAATAAGGCTTTCTCCCACAATATGAATTTTGTAAGAAAACATAATTGTGGAAAATGACGTCAATTCTAGCGCAATCTCTTCTTTATTCGGGAGAAGAAAATTTTCACATAAGCTGCAATAAATTCTTAATTAAACAAACTAAAGTTATCTTTTATTAAATTTTTGTTTTAAAATTATCATTCAAACGAAAATGTAATATGATGCTCAAATGAAGAGTAATCAATAATAAAGTATTGAAGCTATAAGCAAAATAAAATTGCGGTTTAAGTTAAATTATTATTTTTATTTTCGACACAAGTTAGGTTTTCCTTTCGCGACATTCGTTAATTATTATTTCAAAAACTTAAAATGTTGGACCTTAAATAGGATGTTGATAGCAAATTATAACGGGAAAATAAGGCTTACTATATCAACACGTTTTGTAATTTTCACTCGTATATACTGTTTTTTTTGTATTATGTTTGTCAGTTTACGCGTTTTGCTGTGTACCTCCATGTCCGGATATAGTCTGGTGGTAATAAATATTTGTTAGCGTCAATAGTTCATAGGCATCTTAAAATGAAATTTCAGCGACTACCTATCATTTATAGTATTTTTGTACCTTTTTATAATCTGCACACGGAAAGTGTTTAATTAGGCGTGACGTTAATAAATAAAAGTTATTTAATTTCGGAATAGAAGAACACAAGTCATCATTGGACTTCATTATTTTTTGGATTCTGCTATTTGATTGTGTATTCGGTAGTTCATAAACCAAATTTCTCTCAGTTCACGATGATAATATGCATATCTTAATTCTTATAGCAACCGGTGACATTCGTATAATCTGAAATGATATCAAATCTGCCAGGGAAATAGAATGATAGGTGTCAATCAAAGCCGGTGTGTATTGCTTTTGTTCTTTTTGCTGGTGTACAGAATATATATATATATATATATATATATATATATATATATATAATAATAATATATACATTTATTTGGCATCAAAGGCCAACTGGCCCAATCATTGAAATAGCAAATCAAGGTAGGATATGTGGAGGTGAGTGGAATTGTGACTAGCAAAGTATTTAATAGCAGGGGGAGGGGTTGGGGAGGGGAAAAGTTATCATTAACAACAAGATAGTTCAATCTGGTGAAAAATAAATATAAGCGAAGTTCCATTTGACTAGACAAGATCAATTGGAGATAGTCCGTGAAGTATCAGATCTTCAAGGTGAATGTGAGATCGAAAACGAAGATGAAGATAAAGAGATGGCGGCCCGGAGGTAGACGTCGACCGTTGGAGTCCGTTGTCGTGACGAATGAATTGATGGAGTCGGCAGGATTGAGGCGAGCGAGTCTTGCAAGGATCGCAGGCATCTGTCCAGGGAGAGTCGAAGTCCGAAGCGAACCGTTGGTGAATCGGTAGGGCTGTTGGGTTTCCGGTCCTCCGCTGAAACAAGAAAGAAAGAAAAGAGTTGGATGAGCAAAACGTAGTAGAGTATCCGCAACGTGGATATAATGGGGTTAGGAATGGGCTGAGAGGTGGTATTAGTGAATCTTGAAGAAAAAAAAGAACAAGACAAGAGAGGTAAGAAGATAGGGTGGAGTAAATATTATGGATTGAGAAGGAACCAGTTTCGTTTCCAATCGGTCGTATCACAAAGAAATTTGTTGAAGAAGTACTGATGGGCTGCCTTTTTGAATTCGTGCTGGGGTAGGAGCTTTATATCTGTGGGAAGAGCGTTGAAAACATTGGTGGCTTTGGAGAAGAGATAGACCTTTTTAAATATGGTGGGGTATGGTTGGCTTGGATAGAAGAGTTACTAGAACGTGTGGCGTAGTGGTGACTTGGGCGGGCAAAGTTGGAGAGTGGTAAGGAAGTTGAGATCTTATGGATAAAAGAAATGACTCGAAGGTGACGTGTGAACCAAAGCGGAAGGAGGTTAGCTAGAAGTAGGCATTCCCTGTAGTTTTGGCAGTTCGGGAAGACTCGCTTAAGAAATCTGGAGGATACCTGTTCAATGGTGTACGAGGAGGCTTGGGTGAGAGGACAGTAGAATTCGCTGGCGTAGGAAATGAGGGGCAGAACGTAGACCTTGAATAATGTGAGTTGGAGAGTGAGATTGCTAGTCTTAAAACAGATCAGACGGGCCTATTTGAAGAGTTTGGAAGTAGTGTTTGTAAGGTGTAGGGAGAAGTCTAGGGATTTTGAGAATTGAATGCCGAGATGTTTGGCATAGATGTTTGGGATATATATATATATATATGGATTTGTCGTTCAGATGCTACAAAGCACACATCAACGGAAAATTACGACATCTCAAGCTCTTTAAATTGGACCTACGAAGTGCGTATGGCCAATATATGCGCACATTCAAAGTCAATAAACTGGTCACCCAAATGCATCTAGAGGAACCAAAATGAGCTACAACGAAACAGACAAATCAGACTTATGAAGCCAAACAAAGGGATAGGCGTATTGTTAATGAAATATTCGGACTATAGTCAGGATATGTTACAAATTCTGAATGACAAATCCAAATTTAAACGCGAAGAGGTACAACGCGATACTACGGCAAAATTAGAGGGGAAATAGATATATATATAAGTGGAAATTAGACATGGCATGATATAGAATGGCAATTCTTCAGCAAATCCAGTTTCGTCCTTATTGGGAACTTACCTGTAATTTAAACAATTGCTGCTTTCGGGATATATGGTATATTTTAAGATGCTGGATATAATAAAGAAATGATTGATGAATAAAATGCGGATATAAATCTGTAAATGAGTATAATTCGGAACTTTGGTGAGGTAGGGTTTGTGTTGCATAATTGAATCAAATGCACCATTTGTGACCTAACCGGCACCATTTTGCCGACTACTTTAAGAGGGGCCAGTATGAACAACTCTGTTCCAATTGTAGAATTACATTTACCATCTTATTTAATTTTGATTATATTTTTTATTATTTATATATAGTCAAATTTTGTTATACGAAATTTAATTATCATATTACAAGATGACATTGTCTGTTTCTTGTAGACATCAGGTGTGCCAAATTTATGCTTAAGTTCTAAAACAATGCCGAATAGAATCCAACTAATAAAAGATTAACCTAAAAACGTATAAAAGCAAATTACATGTAATACGCCGATTCAAAAGCGTAGCGGATACCTTGCAGGATTGAAAGAAGACTAGTTAAGATTACGGAAACCCATTGACGCGATCTCAATAAGTTCACAAAGGTTTAGTTGAATTGTATGTTTTCTTATGCGATGTGTAAATAATAACGACTATATATATATATATATATATATATATATATATATATATATATATATATATATATATATATATATATATATATATATATATATATATATATATATATATATATATATATATATATATATATATATATATATATATATATAAGGCAGCTATAGGGTCTCAGACAACGAAGGGGTAAAAGTTCTGGTTTGTCCACGGTAAATCAGGACAGTACTTGAGGAGTTCCCAATTGGGACAAAACCGGTCTAATAGATTGATTGCCTTTGCTAACTGAGGCAACGTGTAGCTTATTATAGTAAAATATATATGATAAAAATCATTCCATCAATATGTACAATTATTTTTACACGAAGTTATATCATTTGAAGTTTTGTGCATTAAACATTTATTTATATTTTGTTTTTTTCGAAGACTAATATGGATGCACTTGTATATTAGATATTGCTTACCTAGTTACAGATTTGTTCAAATAGGATCAGAAGGATAAGACAAAGTCAGCATGAACGAATCGTATAATTTTCTGTACACGCGTTTCGTACTTAATGGAGGCTCATCAGTAAGAGCCAGTATTATGACTTGTACCCAAGGTATATTTGGTCAAGAAATGTCGGACGGTTGAATGATACATTCTTCTGTACGAATATGTATTCCTGCAGTATTTGGGTTGATTTCATAGTCATGAGCAATGCGATTGCAGAAACAATTCATTATATATAATATATACCGAGCCTGTAAACGGAATAAAAACTACGGTTTTCAAAATGCCGAGTCGGTACGTGGTACCAACACAATTGATTTCGAGATATACTAAATTTCACTAAAATTGAGAACTGCAACTTCGTCTGAACGCCTGTTACTCCAGAAATTCAATACACGCTGGACTTGCTTGATATTAATTATCACATTTCGCGGTAATCACGACATTGTTTAATTAAATATTTGTTGTTTGTTGCGGAGATCTAAAATCTGTGTAATTGCGTGTTACGTATTTTGCACATGGTAAGAAATTAGCTCAAATAAGACTAGAAGGATAATTGTAAGCCTTTATGAAAGAAAGGTTTAGTCTTATATACACGCGTATTTTGTGCCTAAATGCGACTCCTCATTAGAAGCCGGTACTAGGCCCATACATCCTATTTATTTGATTAATAAATGTGGAACAATTGGACAGTGAACTATATGGTGTGTATTGAGCATAGTACCGAATCCTACTAATGAATTGCCAGTAAGGTAAATGCGATGATAGGTATGTGTGCATGGTCCTATTTGCAATAATTTGTTGCTAGGTGCGTTTTTGGAAGGGCAGGGAGTGAATAGATTTTATGCAAGTGATGTTAGGATAAATTAATCTCCGTGTAGTTTAATTGTGGCTAATGAGCTGTCGTCTGGAGCATCCTATATCCGGTAGGGCGTTGGCATTAATTTGCCGATCAGTTATGCCTGGTTCTTTGATCATTTTCTTGTAGGTCAGCTCACTTCAGTAATTGTGCACTTGTTTTGTTTTTTCCCCGTCTTACCTCACCTGATCGATGCCATCATAAGTCCAAATGTGCTTGGTGCATGTTACGAAAGTGCATTTTGCATGCCATCTGGTTAAAAGCATACAAATAATATTAATTTTCCACTTTAACTATGTAAGTGTGTGGATATAGATATAACGCTCTTTTGAGTTATTGACCGATGTCATTCAAATGTAGCTTCAAAATTGTTTACATGTTTAGTCGTACATTTATCTTCCATGTACTAATCACGCGTGAAAAGATGACAAGGTGTATGATGTCATTTATATTGATTAATGTGTTCATTGTTTAAACTATAATTTAATTCAGTATTACCAGTTAAATACAGTTTGTTGCGGAGAGCTAATACACGCAAGTATGTATTAGGTGTTGCGAACCTAGTAACTAATTAGTTTAGTTGTGACCAGAAGGATAAACCAAAGGCAGCATGAACGAAAAGTATAATCTCATGCACATTCGTTTCGTGCTTACTGGCGACTCATCAGTGGGAGCCGGTATTACGCTCTTTAACCACTATATATTTGGGTGAGGAATGAGGATATTAATTAATTGTGGTCAGTATGGTTGAATGTCGTGTGAAAAGAATTTCATTATATTCCAATTTGGCCCTCATTTTGTCGCATTTCATATATTGCCATTGGTTTTACGGAACAATTCGTAAAATTTTGAAGTTTCTAATTTGTTTGTGAACTGTAATAGACTTGAAAAATGAAACTTAATGTACATTAGTAGGGCTTTGAAGTGAGTTTTGTATGGTTATTTTTATCTCCTTTACATCTATGGTTACTGCAACATTAAAATTTCTTAGTATGCATTAGGTGTTGCGAACCTAGTAACATATTAGTTCATTTGTGACCATAAGGATAAAACAAAGGCAGCATGAACGGAAAGTATATTCTCATGCACATTCGTTTCGTGCTTACTGGCGACTCATCAGTAGGAGCCGGTATTACGCCCTTTAACCACTAAATATTTTGGTCATTAATGTGGGATAATAGGACGGTACAATCTCCTAGACGAATGTATAAAACTGCAATAATGAAGCTAACATCATATAGTCTACGACAATGCGACTTCAACGCTAACTCACACTATATAATATATATACCCAGTCTCTAAAGGATACTAACACTATGGCTATTGTGTTAGTAACCGATACCAACATTATTGTACCGAAAAGGTACATGATATTAACACTATGGTTTCCGAGTCGGAACATGGTACCAACATGATGGATATCAGTTTATGCTATAGTCCCCGAAATTGAGAAATACAACAATTTCTGAACACCTGTTACTCCAGTAAATCCGTACACTCTGGCCTTGATCGATTTCAGTTACCACATTTCGCGGTAAGCATGACATCATTCAATTCAATATATAACAGTTAAATACTGTTTGCTGCGGAGAACTAATATATATATGCAAGTACGTATTAGGTGTTGAAACCTAGTAACAAATTAGTTCAGTTGTGACCAGAAGGATAAACCAAAGGCAGCATGAACGGAAAGTATAATCTCATGCACATTCGTTTCGTGCTTACTGGCGACTCATCAGTAGGAGCCGGTATTACGCCCTTTAATCACTATATATTTTGGTGAGGAAAGTGGGTGCGAAAGTTAGAAGATTGTATCGTCCTATTATCCCACATTCCTCACCCAAATATGTAGTGGTTAAAGGGCGTAATACCGGCTCCTACTGATGAGTCGCCAGTAAGCACGAAACGAATGTGAATGAGATTATGCATTCCGTTCATGCTGCCTTTGGTTTATCCTTCTGGTCACAACTGAACTTATTTGTAACTAGGTTCGCAAAACCTAATACATACTTGCATATATATTAGTTCTCCGCAACAAACAGTATTTAACTGATAAATATTTAATTCAATGATGTCATGCTTACCGCGAAATTGGATAACTGATACTGATCAAGGCCAGAGTGTATGGATTTACTGGAGTAACAGGTGTTTAGAAATTGTTGTAATTCTCAATTTCGGTGAACTATAGCATACATTGATATCCATCATGTTGGTACCATGTACCAGCTCGGAAGCCATAGTGCTAGTAACATGTACCTTTTCTGTGCGATAATGTTGGTATCAGTTACTAACAAAATAGCCATTGTGTTAGTATCATTTACAGACTCGGTATATATATTATATACAGGGAGTTAGCGTTGAAGTCGCATTGTCGAGAATTTATATAATGTTAGCTTCACTACTGCAGGTTTACACATTTGTCTAGGAGATTGTACCGTCCTATTATCCAACATTCTTGACCAAAATATATAGTGGTTAAAGGGCGTAATATCGGCTCCTACTGATGAGTCGCCAGTCAGCACGAAACGAATGTGCATGAGATTATACTTTCCGCTCATGCTGCCTTTGGTTTATCCTTCTGTTCACAACTGAACTAATTTGTTACTAGGTTCGCAACACCTAATACATACTTGCATATATATTAGTTCTCCGCAACAAACAATAATTAATCAACTGAATATACCGGATTGATACGTGTTACAATTTTGAGAACTGTGGTTTAAAAGAAAATTCAGAGGCAATGGTTCCGATCTTGTGTACATACTTATTCGTATAAAACTATGTTTATCTTGTAGTTTTAAATATAATTTGAATCGTTTTGATGCATTTTTCAGTAGATAGAATCTTTAATGTTAGGAACAAACTTAATTCAAAGTTCCTATTAAATAAATTAAATTTAAAAAAAATCAGACGATGCAATAAAGCATGTCGTGACTACATGTACAGTAGATATAAAACAAACTTTCCAATTGCCATATAAATTAATTGTATTTGCTATCTTCTGCAATGTATGGTTTACACTTATGACATATTTTATCAAATCCTGCCAATTTACCTAAAGTTAATATCATTTTCCCAGGTGGCATGAGATCTGCCCTAAAAACAGTTTCTACCTGAGTGACTGTTTGACCAACAAATATTCGCTGGTACATATCTGAAAATCACAGGTATTGCGTGATTTCGGTTGCGATAAAGGTTCCCAGGTCGTGGCACCTTTGGCACAAATTTAATCAAATCTTGCCAATTTACCTAAAGTTAATATCATTTTCCCAGGTGGCATGAGATCTGCCCTAAAAACAGTTTCTACCTGAAAATCACAGGTATTGCGTGATTTCGGTTGCGATAAAGGTGCCCAGGTCGTGGCACCTTTGGCACTTTATTAGTGCCCAATGAGGATGAAACCGATCTATCTGATGAATTGCGTTTGCTATCTTATGTTATGTTTAGTTTATACAACCAAAATATATGTAATAAAATCCTGCCTAATTACTTTAATTCAATATCATTTCCGTTTTTGGAATGTTGTTTATTCTATAACGACAGATTGGGAGTGGTTATTCTGAACTTTTGGTCGAAGGCTATGCATAATAAGCGTTACTTCTAGAAAATCCTGACGTAAGAAATAGTATAAAATCGTTAGCTGAAATATACATGTGAAGTGGCGATGAAATTTGTCAACGAAAAGTTGACTTTAGCTTTGGCTTTCACTCATTTTACAGGTGGTATGACTCTTTATTATCTAATTCCGCTACCTAGTGTGAAGCAGAAAAACTGCTGCATTCTGTGTACAACTACGATTGGGATAGTATCTGTGATGATTTGTATTTCATGCTCATCGAAACATCTGTTGAGTGATGGCACAAGTAGAGCGCGACCGTATGAGTAAACGTATAACTGAACAAATAGCTGAATGTCATCGTTTCCGAAAATTAAACAAGTTTTTCTATTTTTAACAAGAAATGTGTGCGAATTCGCGTCCATATTTGGAATTTATTACCAAAAGGTGATGTCCTAAAGTGCTTATTTAAATGAAAAATAAACTTTTATTTGAAATAATCTAAGACATATCTAGTATCATGCTTAATTATGTTTCCATTTGTCTTTTATTTTTAAATTTTATTATTTTATGTTGGCTCTTGTAGTATATTGTTTTAAGAGTTTAGTTCTCTAGGAAGCCAGTTAATCAGAAGGAGCGAAATCGGTTCTGTATGCGTTTGAACTCAATATGTAGTGTGTTTAGTGTATTTAGTGTATTTAGTGTATTTAGTGTATTTAGTGTATTTAGTGTATTTAGTGTGTTTAGTGTATTTAGTGTATTTAGTGTGCTTTATAGTTGGTACACGTTGCAATATGGTGTTTTTAAATAAAATAGATGCAACTCTCTTTCACAACGCAAATACGTGTCATGCATGAGAGTCGACAGTAGTGATACTGAGAATTACGATTATTTAATCATTAAAATTAATAAATAAATAAATGTATTTTATCGAATTTTATTTAAGCTTTTCCCGAATCGTCTGACAATTGCAAAAACGAGACAGCATTAATGTTCAAAGAGCTCGAGTACTGGAAAGACCTGTAAGTTTCATTCTTGTAAATTGAAATTTGTGCATTTGTTTTTCATATTTCCTTGGCGTCTGGCACACAATGATACTAGCCAGAAAAACGGTATATTTTACGTGTCGTAACAGGTAATATTGGAATCAATTTTCCAGGCTGAAAAACTTAACCCATGTTTTTTATCTCGTTGACATACCCTACCTGAGTTAGATACTGTAAGCCCTACCGAATATATGATATTTAGCAGCGACCTTGGGATCCTCTGTCTACAGGTTATTTCGGCAGATGTATCTGCACTCTATAGCGCATGGTTACCGGAGAAAAGACTAGCTGTAGCTGTAGCTGTAGATATTGAAAATCGCATGAATGGCTAAACTAAATGTAATTTTTCCTGCCAGGAGCCAATGGCCTCGTGGAATCAGCATCACAAAAACGCATCATCCGATTTGCACGCTTTGCAATCGCGTTATTCTAAGAATACTAAGTCGTGACTCGAGAAAGCCTCTCAAATTTATTGCACCATTGATCAACTTCCTTTAATTTGTCGTTAACGATAACTTATTGTTCATAAAATCGACAAAGCCAGTGCTCTTCTAAGTACCGTAGACTTCTCTCTTGCGGATTGCTTCACAAATACAGACTAAATCCATTGGATAAATTTGTCTACCACAGAGAGCACACAGGACGCTCCGATATGCACATCAGACGGCGAATCCATCAAGTAATTGTACAAAAATTGATTTTTCGTGTGGCTTTGAAAACAGCAAGGGCGACCTTAACATTTTGTGCTTTATAACGTTGGTACATAATCCACTGTTGACAGTATCTGCGAATATATTTTGTCATGTCGGGAAATTGCAGTCATGATTGCAATTTTGGATGAGATGCCTAGGGTTTAATGTAAAAAATCGAACAGTTCTCCTTGTATGAAATCTGCGTTACAAACCATTGTGCTGTTTGTTTTACTTTCCGTATAAGTTGCCCCGTTTTCAGTGTCAAAGATCTAGTCGATGAAGTCACCCGTTTGGTGTTTTGCAACTGCCGGGCTAAGGCTCGTCCGGTGCCATCATCGCCGTGTTTTTCGAAGACTGATACCCGGACAGCAGAAATTCTGACGAGCGCGCCATTTTCGATAACTGCCTGATGGTGAAGCCATACATCGTATACCTCGAGCTCTTTAATATCCCGATGTACTCGTTTATTTTCAATAATTAGTGAATGTCATTGAAATAATGCTTTGTGACCAGCGAAGACGTTTACGTGTCTAACCCATCAAATGACTTATTGTACTACTTTCGTGAGAGAGCGATTTTAATATTGTGCTGGGCCTTCTTCGACATGTAATACTGCTCTTGTACAAATATCTGAGTCAGATGTCACAACAGAAATGCGTCCGACTGGGAAAGTTTTAAAAAAATGACATTTACCAATGTCGGTTTGCATAAAGAAAATGCTACATGAGCATCCGTTCATGGAAGCAATTTTTCAACCTGGTTAACTTGAACAAGCGTTTTGTAGCGATAGCCATGCCCAAGAGGTGTTGGATGCAAAAATTTAATATACAAATGAAACAACGCATTTTTTCTGTCAGAGAGCACCGGATAACCTCTGATCGGATGAATATTAGGTTCAAATTCCATACGTTCATCTGCGGAAATTGATTTAATTAGGAAGCGCGTTTGCCGACCTTTCTGCACCTTTTGATGATTCAAGTGTTATTGTAACTCTATGGCTTTTAAAAACATTCAGCAGCTGAGTTCGCAATTGTTCGGTATTTGCTCATATAATGGTACCGTCAGCATACATTGCAGTACGGGATAAATCGGGCGGAGTCCATAACTCTTAGGAACGCTTTATGTGCGCTTCGACAAAGCATTTCTCGTGTGAATTGTAAATAACCTTGTGATACCTGTACCGGTAACTTCTATCTGTCTTCGGGTCGAACATCAATTTGCCAAACGCCTTCAGGTCAAACACGGAGATTCATTTGCCTTACACTTGCTGTATGTAAAGATCTCAAAGTATCGGCATAGGGTACGAATCAAGTTTAGTCAAAGTTTTTAATTACCGCGAATCAGCCGCCGGTCGGTGCGATCTATTCTTTTCCGTAACGTAAACCATCAGAGCTCGAAACATAGTTGAGGGTGGCTCAAGAACGTGCGCAATTATCTCTTACGTAGTTTTAGTAACCAACGCTAGTTTCTATGATGGAGCACTATATAATCTTGGTGATTCGTAATTGTTGTTTAACTAAAGCGAGCGACTGTAGTTCCAGGAAATTCGTTTCAATTAGAGAGCCTGCTCCGTACGTAAAAATAATTTCAATAATTATTATTTAATAGCAATGCCTGAGGCACGGCAACTGCTTCAGGCGTTCTTCTGATCATTTACTTGTGCGTGCGCTTCTGTGACGCTGAGGTTTTGCAATTTACATCCGTCCTAAATGGAGCTATTTGGACATTCTCCGTCTTAATGTTTGCTTCTGCTACACACTTCATGCGAAATGCCAATTTCAAGACGATTATATACATTATTTGTTTGAACGGTAGGGTTGAGACTTATTTTAACATTTAGAACGACAAGAACGAGGTAACACAGCGATTCTTTATAGCCTTACAATAATGTTAGGCTTTTCTTGCAAAATTGTAGAGTAGGAAGAAAACATCATTCCTATGAGATCATCTATCAAAACATGAATTGAGTTAAATTGCATGCTCCCTGTTTGCTTGTCCCAAACGAAAAACGTGGAATACTCTATGTGGTCCAGTTTACCTGTTTAAAAGCAATTTTGATATTTTGCCAGAGCAGTTTGCTATGGCGTTTTGTGAACAAGGGTCCAGGTCTTAAAGATTAAGTAATACTCAGGCTAGGTAAGTCAGCCTGAGAACTACTATTCGCACGATCGCATGAACTATGACTTTTCTCCTTTACCGGTTTTCTTCCTATTAGCCTAAGAAAACATCACTACATATGAGCGCGGCTTAAATTGGAAGGCTTTTGCTTTTTCTATTTTATACAAAGAAAATTGTATGACCTTATTTATTTATTGAACTTAGTTTAGGCACCCCATCCTTATTTGTTAGAAAAAGATTTTAGTTCGTTCTATCTAGAAACTGCCCACTGAATATTGGCCGCTGGAAATGGCTCGAAATACAGGTTTTTCGACTTGGGATACCAGAAGCTTGTCGTCGTGCCTCTGACGATGCTGGTCGGGATTCTTTGGGTAGGCCTGTAGTTGACGCGACAGCGTCATTTACCAACGTCATAAAATACTTGATTAAATCCTGCGGCTGATATTTAAAATGGGATGCTCGCAGAAGCATCACGCAGAACCAGAGCCTGTTTGAACACATCAATGAATATCTCGTTGGCATAGCAACCAATTCACATTGTCCACTCAACTAATTTCAGTCGGTCACGATTTCTACTGGACTCATTGTAACAATAATATCGCAAATGCGCTTACATCATGCGATGTGCAGTTAATCCATCGCATTGGTCTGCGGATTATTTTTTTGTTTTCACGTGGACCACTCCAGGCTGCAACATAGCCGTTAGAACTGCCTATTCAAATTGTGAGCCTTGATTCGTGAGTTTCCGATGAACGGAAGCGACTTATCAATCGCTTCTCCAGACAATGAATGAGCACAATTGATTATTCTGCGTAGTTTTGAATGCTTCCGATTTGACCAGCTCTGGACGTTTCGGATAACGTGATTCGCAGTTCGTGTATTTCTGGAATTTCGAATATCACTTTATACCTCTACAGAACAGCCGAATCTGTAAAATTTCTTAATGCCTATTGGCTGCAGTTTAACCAAACATCGTGCCAGGACTGGTGTACTTTTGCTCATAAATAACATTGGGTCGCTATCAAACTCGTTGACCACGTGCAGTCAGACGGTTGGAATAGTGCTTAATATGTCGCCAGAATATCCACTAAGCAATCTAGAACGTCTGAACATGGTCCCTACAACTTGCTCATCTGACATAACGCCTCTGTTTTGACACTGATATATATATATATATATATATATATATATATATAAATTATAAATTATAAATTATAGATGCGTGGCGAATGCTGAAAAATGATAATGTTCGTGGCTACATAGAGATTATGCAGCCGCAATTGCCATTTAACTACAAAGTAGGCTAGACAGCTGTAGATGAAAACCACAGACAATTTTTATTCTATATATGCTAAGCTGTTTGATCCTCACCAGTCAGATTTCCGTCGTATTCTGATGATGATTATGGTAGGTCGAAACGTGTCAATGCGCGTGACTGACTTTAGGCTTCCTGTGTTGTGCGATGCGTTTGATACAATAGGATTGATGTTTCTCTCAAACTCGCAAGCTTTATTTAAAGAATCTTGGGGTTATCTTTCTTTTCGATATACTAATTTGATGACTATATTTGCCTTCTCTGCCTGCCTCACCAATTCATCATTGCTTATACAATCAGATATAACCAAACTTATGTAACCTTCGAATCTCTAATGCAATTCGCAGTGCTCAAGTATTGGTCTCAGATTTGTAGTATGTAGGCTTTCACCCCTCTGCAATAGCTGAAAATGCCGATTGACGCAGATCTTTGTTAATCTGGGATTATATTTATGTATTTGTAGTCATTATAACAAAGCCTTGCTTAATGTAATAAAGGTAGTTTATCAAGAAGGCCAGTTTGGTCCTTATTGAGAACCAAAGCACTCGCCTGGATTTGCCGCGACAGATGCTTGAACCGGAGCGCATTATATTTTAAGTTTTGTATTCATAACACTGTGCTACCCGTGCCACGCACTTCGAGTAATTTTCTGTAAATAAGAACGAAACTCATTTACCTCATGAAACTCATTTGCTTTCGTACGCAACGTTTAAATTGTAATGACAACATATACTTCAAAATCTTGTCACAAAACATATATATAAATATATATATATATATATATATATATATATATATATATATATATATATATATATATATATATAATTTATTTATTCAATGCGGTTTGATCCTCGCTAGTCAGCTTGCCGTCGTACTCTGATGATGATCATGGAAGGTCGAAACGCGTTAGTATGAGCGACTGGCGGTAGTTTTTGTTATGTTGTTCGACGACTGGTTAAATAAAGTGGGATTTGTGTTTCAAGCTCGTAAAGTGGCACATGTCCTTCTCGTATTATGCTACGTTTAATGTCTACAAACTATTTAATTTTTTAACTTTCAAAGAGAGCAAGTATATCATGATTGTTTCCATTTAAATGGATATGTCATTATCAAATGGTTTGAATGTAATTTCGTACACGACAGTATATTTCATAATTACCTGGTTTTTGTTGTCCAGGAAGACCGATATGTTGCCGTCAATATATTTTAACCTTCATATAATTAAACAAACATTGGTTGCACAGGAGGTGATAAAAGCTATTTTAATCAGGGTTGCGATCATGATATAAAGTCCTGTCCTATTATATCCATACATTTGTCAGTATAAACTAAGCACAGTTGTTACCTTATCAAATCTTTCTTATCAGTCGGTCATATTATTTGTATGACTCGATTTGTTCTCTATTTCTCGCTCTGCTTTGCAGTTACGCTTCCTCAAACTCTTTGTGCTTCGTGTAAACCTTTTGTGTAATAAAATTATACACAGCATTTTATACTATCTGAGTTTACATGTCCAAAATAAATAATTTAAATGATTATTGTTTAAAGTAGGTTTTTTATCTTTAAATCTACCACCGTTTTGCATGCTTCGCCTCAATTAGGCTTTCCGGTGTGTTGGCGTCGAAGACAGATGTTAAACGTGCGGATGTTTTCAAAATGGTCAAGTTTATTGAAACCCTCTATAGATGGGCTCGAAAAATTTTGGAGACTGACATAGAATTGTGCGTGTTCTGTAGAAACAACAATGAACCTTATGAAGTATACATTACACATAAGGTAAGTTTACTTGCATGTCTTTATATTTTTAAAAATTTTACGTGTCATATCCTTTCGTGTATGTACACAAATATACCAGCACACAAACCCGTTTATATACATATATATATATATATATATATATATAATTTTTGTAATAGCGTCTTTAGAGTCCCTCTAAATTGCTCTATGGTCTTATAGTCAACTCGCTCTCATTGTCTGATGTCTATACAGCAGACCAATTACCGTCTACTGTAGATAGTTAACTCAATGCGTCTTGAACGATTGCCTCAGTCTCAGAAGACTACAAGTAATGGCTTTAAATGTATATTAGGTATTGCGTACTGTAGCAGCAGCCGCCTTTGAGACCGAGAACACAGCAATGGTCTTATCTAAGGCTTACGTGAATGCTGCAAAGTCCTCGCAGAAGTGCACGAATTATGATCAACCAGTCAGGACAGTGATGGAGACTGCATTCAAGCCGCGGAAGTGTATATTGAATAATAAATATTTGTATTTTGTTAAACTAAATAAACGCGCTTTATCCGATCAAACTCCTATAGATAATTGATTAAAAATGAAACGTTAGTGCTGAGCAAAATTAGTCCTAACGGATTGGAAAACTAACTAAAATATTTTCTTCACAAATGAACGCTGAACGCGGAGTTATGGATAATTAAGTCTAGGCTAGGCGACACAATTATGGTTAACTCTGAGGGAGTGCATGAATGACCTAACCAATATCGGTGAGGTCAGCACATACACATATTGAAAAATTAGTTCAAATAGGAACTGAAGGTTGTATGAAAATTTAGCATGAACAAAATATACCATCTTGTGCACACATGCGCTTTGTGCTTACTTGCAACTTAGTAGGAACCGGAACTGCACCATATGCTCACTTTGTATATTTGGTCAAGAAATGCTGGACCGTTTGATAATAAAATCCACGATACGACTGTCTTAGAATGATAATGGTCTATGACAATACAAATTGGAAACCAACTCACTACATAAAACATGTACCATACCTGTAAATGCTACCAAGACAATTTTTTATAGTACATCTAGGTAATGACTACCTAATTCATACCCTTAGCTATCTTAGTGAAGGACCGGTTAATTAATTTACTGTTAACGTAATCGGTTTTATTTAAAAGTCTACTGTTTAATTGTTTCCTATTTAAATTATTATGGGAATGGACATTTTGTGCGCTTGTAGATTGTTTGCACATAGAAACTATTTCGTTAAATATGTCTGAGGGATACTGAATTAATCTAGGGTTGTAAGCTTTGATTTTCATGATTTAAGCGACATAAATGTTTTTACAATTGGATTTTGTGACTATGGCTGTATAATGTGCATATCTTTATTTAAGAAATTTCTCTGTTGTTTTGTTAACCTATATCAGTGTACAGGGGAAGAGTGGCATAGAGACTATTTGTTATTTTTTGTGTGAACTTTGTTTTACATTTCAAATTTTAATTGTTTTTTCCATCGTTTTTTAATTAATTTGTGTAATACATGATAAGACTATACAAGCTGACAAAGCTATATATTTTCAGCCTCAAAGTCCTAATGGTGAAGGCCTTTAAGGTGTCTTTCTTGTTTACAGGGGCTGGATTATTTTTCTAATCAGAATGGTTAGAGGAATATGGACCTACAGTATGAAAGATAGACTACAGGATGGATGAGGTTGTTGGATGATTGGGTTATTTTTGATGGTTTAGCAGACGTTGGCCGCGGCATCATTAATGTGGATACAGGCTAAATTTCACCAAATTAGAGAATAAATACCAATTCTGAAAGCCTGCAATAACAGCAAAGGTTTGTAAGAGCATGTAGAGCTAAGCTTCTGATATTTGGCGTGTCCAAACTCCAATTGATCACGCATCGGACCTGAGAGTTTTATTCGAATAGACTTAGGTTTTGATGCTATTTGCAACTAATTACAAGCATCCAGTCAGTGTTGATGTTCATCCGCATATTATGCATTATTCGACTGTTTATTCAACTTTTTAAGTTTAAAACGCCAAAATTTACTCTGATGAATACTCCACGCTGTTCGACCTACCACAGAATCAAAAATTACATTTCCATGCTCAGGGTCGCAACTTAGAATTCATTTGAATTACCTTCCTTTTTCCTATCCACTATGCAATGTTCAGTTTATAAAACAAAACTTTATACTGCGCGTCATCCGAGGCCGTATTAAATCATTATTCTTGGTATTATTTGTGTATCTATGTGAACTATAAAAAACAGCAGGTTGGGCATTCCTAGTGGGGATGGCTGGTTTGTCTTCAGTAATTCTACATTTAGATGACCTCCGAATATCTCCTGGCCAGAATATCTTGTTTTAATATAAGCGCCTCAAAACGCCTCCGTCACTTCTGTTAGTGTGGGCACTTTTACCACATGCAGGCCAGGAGATGGAGGTTGGCTTGATTAGTGTCTCAATGTTTCTTGAAATTTGTCTAGTGGGTACTAAAAGCCGATTAAAATGTTTATTTTTTCGACATGCCTGTATATATATATATATATATATATATATATATATATATATATATATATATATATATATATATATGTGTGTGTGTGTGTGTGTGTGTGTGTGTGACCTGTCCGTGTCTTACATTTGTTACTAAGAAATGCTTATTTTCTGTTAAAAATTGTTCATATATTTTCACAAAAGCTTTATCCGATTGCTCATTCAAAAATCCGAACGTTTGTTTTCCTGACAGTTTAGGATAAGATCACGTGGAATAACAGTTTTTATAAGCATATTTAATATTTGCAGGATTGAGAGGCGCAAGTTATAATTTTAGAATACTGAGCATTTGTTTCGATTAGTCCATATCACGAAATTAATACTCATTTCTACCGGTGCAGCAGACAATGCATATAGAATTACCTTTATTAACCGATGAGTTGACAAAACCTGATAGAATAAGAATGAAGGTAACAGGTAAACAGCGTAGCACTGAGATTAAGCAGGCTCTATGCTACAAGAACCGACAATCACAGCCTAACATTTCAACAAGAGTTTTGAGTATTATTTTGGCGAAATAAAACGCAGTAGAAACTCATGCGCATCATGGGGGTACACTAACAAGTGTAGACAAGTAGCTTTCTGCTTACCAGAGTGGAGGGCAGCTCTATAGCATTTTACAAAATTTCTGTAATTAGTCTTCCGTGATCCATGCCATAAAAATTAGGTTTAACAAAGTTAAACGATTGTTTCAACATGGTGTGTGCTTGTTTGTTTTATTGGTACACCAATGCATAGGTGTAACTAATCACTATACAATTCGCACTATATAATGTGCTTGGTGCTTGGGTTAATAACACATGACTAGTTGGTGAAGCATTCGGTCGGAATTACTTTTGTTAAGCAACAAAAATCTAGAATCTTGGTAATGTGATGACAGAATATCAAACCAACAACGGTCAAAATCAACTTAAGTTAAGCTTCTAGTGGCGCGGCTGCAGCTTCACGTTTCCTAAGCATTTGAGCATGTGTTTAGTCATAAGTACCAGAAAGTCAGAGAAAAATATTTCGTTATGTTTAATTTAATTTGATGTTTAAAAACATGTCTGAAACAAGATCTGTGTTTGATGCTTGTTTCAGGTCAGCAAGTAAGGAATAATTGGTGCATACTGTGAACACTCTATTTCGCGGATCAATTTTCGAGGATCAAATGTCGCGGATTCAGAACATCGCGGATATTTTTCCATTATACATATTATATGAGAACATAAGAAAATTTATCGTGGATTTTTCGGTAATGTCGAAAATAGTCCCGATATATTAAGACAACATATTTTGTTAATTCCACTAAAACACTAATAAAAAAATATTATTTCCTAATCTACAAAGCAAAACTTGTACATAACTTGTATTGGAATTTGTAACTTACATTTAAATACTGTTTGTTGCGAAGAACTAATATATATGCAGGTATGTAGTAGGTGTTGCGAACCTAGTAAGAAAT
>JAQBSW010006543.1:0-47734 GCA_029291075.1 Eudiplozoon nipponicum | reverse complement strand
GGCATGTTTTTATGACGAGTGTTTTCTGAATTATGGGTCTCCCCCATCTCAGTTACGTCATTTACACTGAGTGTGTTAAAAACGAATAGTTATTGCATGCAATTGATAAATTATTATTCAGCCACTCTGGTCGAAATTAGTTAGATGAAAACAACGGTTATGAAAATGTACACACACACAAATATGTGACACGCGAATATCTAATGAAAGGTCAGTCTGAGGTATATAAATATTATGACTAGAGGAAATAAAACACTTGCTTCATTTGTTTCGTGAGATGCAACTGATGAAGGCCTACGGTAAGATGGGCCGAAATATCTTGCTAAAAGATAATTACTGGAACAATGAAAGCTGCGTTAGTCAAAACGCAGATCAGGTAATTTCAATTAATCCAGGTGCGAAACACGGAAACTCCTTCAAATGAAGTACTTGTTAATCCGAAGTTTGCAATCTTGATTTTAATAGTTGTTATCGCTATATGCCAATTCAATTTTTCTATAAAATTGGAATATCTTTTCATTTTCTAAAGGCTTAAATAGCATTTAATGAAAATAAATGTATACGTAAGAAATAAAAACGCAATAAAAAATGTTGTACCTTCTCGTTCAGCATTTAAACGTTCCTTTATCTCAATGGAAGCAAACGGAGCCATGTTGGATCTAAATTCATCTAGTCGGGTTTGTATAAGTTTCAAGGCGTCTACGTCATACTCAGAGGAAGGCGATCGTATCTATTAAAAGAGAATTGTGAAAAACTGAGTTGGTAAAAATACTCAATTAAACCAGCTCTCAGCACACACTTCTTTACTCTTAAAAACTCTTTGTTTTAATGAGCGAATTGGTGAAAACAATTACTTTCTTATAGAATAATTGAAAAATAGATAAATAAAATTCATATAAAAGAAATTTTTTGTTAGGTTTTTCAATTGTTCTACTTTGAATTTGTCACATAGCTTATGTAACGTAGTTTATTTTTTATATCGTATTAAGAATTTAGATTTATATTTGTTTAAATCGTAAATACAAGTCACAAAATATCACAAACTTGACTCTCTTATAAAATTAACATGTTGCTTTGTTCAAATGAATAAATGGACAGCAATAGAGAGTTTTCGATTTTTAAACAAGAATTAGGAAATTTAGAAAATTGTTGTTTAATATTTCATATACTATTAATAACAGCAACATTAGTGATTAAATTTAAAATTTAGTTGTAAACATATTGTAGCACTACGGTGAACGTAAAATTCATGAATGAATTTTTCATTTTTGACGTACAATTTGAGGATTTCGGTTATTATCTGAGGAATCATGAATATTGACGTTTGTAAAAAGAGTTGACGGTTTTCGGTAATCTGCCAAACGCTGCGCCACTAGTCGATCACTAGCATTCAAAACTAGAACATGTTGCGGGGTTATCCGATGATTGTAAAGATATGTCGTCGAATCACGCATAGCAGATGTAGGCAGCTGACCAACAGTTGTTCCTCCCAAAACTGCGGTTGGTTCGATAACGTTAAGAACACCAGTTTTATACACCGCGTTGCTTTGATCAGCATCGGCATCAAGATCGTTGTCAACTTAAAATAGATTAAATACACAGATTTCAATGAGTAACACCAAAATTCTGTCTAAAGTTTTCAGTGGTTATGGATTTGCAATCCTTCGTCTTATAAGAGACTTGAACGAAGATGTTTTAGCATCTCATATCGCGAATTTGAATTATGAATTAAATTGTAGCTAACTTTCAAATATCACCCTTTATATTATGAATTTAAAAGTGGGCATAATTCAGAATCTATAATCCTCGTTTCTTGTGACTTTGCAATTAATAGGCATGACATTTTGTCGAGAAAACTGTTTTTTTTGTATAAGTAATACCTTTCAAGTATCCATTACAAAAGAAATAGGGAATGCATTGAGATAAGCTCATAAAAAGACAGTTTCATTTGTGGAAAAAAATTAAAATAGAGCTTTTAAAAGCAAAACTGACAGGTTGTATAATTATAAAAATTAAACTCTACAACTCCTTGTATCCTGCTTTAGAAAACCGATATATGAAGAAAAAAAATTTATATATCTTGCCAGCAAATAATTTTTCAGCTTGCATGATCGTGTGCGGATATCCATCTAACACGTAGCCTTGGTTCATACATGGTTGACTCTGCAGTTTTTCAAGAACCAATCTGTGGAAAGATGCAAAAAATTATGCATTTACATATAATTACGTTACTAATATAGTGTGAGTAGCATGATGAATTGTTATATTTTTCTCTTTGATACCTGATCATAGTATTCTCTTCTAGTTGACCATTTTCATCCATGGCCTCCATTAAATGCTGTAATTGATCCTTAGCTTCTGAGGCAATTATCTCAAGTTCTGCATGATTGTTCCATTTTCGTGGCTTTGTGTAGGGATAGTATTTCAAGGTTTTGTTCTGCTCAACTATTTTCTCGCAGACACGTGAGCTAACACGCGATGGAAACTTGGAGTCAGTCTTAAATTGAAATTTATAATAAAGGTTTAATTAAATATACAAATAAAAAAATAATTTGTCAGAGTAAATGTTTGTTTGAGAGAAAACAGAAGCGTGTTAATAATCAATCAAAATACATACAATCAAAATACATAAGTAAAAATTAAACTTAGAATAAATGAGAAGCAGAGAAATTCGAATAATATAAAATGAATTCATTCATAGGATATTCTAGCAACATTAATTTAATTGTAGCGCTTCAGCTCTATCGTTTTAACTAGAGAAATAGAAAATGCCACTAAACTATGTATAGCAGTTTTGAAATACACCACGTTACACCCATTGGGAAAAAGTCTTTCTACGACATCAGCATTCACATATATGGTTCAGTTCATAATTTGCATATCTATTTATTAACATTTCCTTCTATAAGCACCACCTAAATAAATTCACTGATGAGTATGATTTTAGTCATTTCACAATAATTGGTTGCGCGGGCGGTGTTAAAATTTTTAAAAACTAAGGTTGCGAAATTGATATCAAAATTAATCCCGTTATATGCATTCATCTATCAGTATAAACTACGCATTGTATAATGTAAAAGCGGTAATTCATCTAGTAGACTGGTTTCGTCTTTATTGGGAATTCTTTATGTACTATTCACGGCAAATTTTGGACAGTACCTTAGGACGAAACCGGTCTACTGTATAACTTAACTTACACTTAACAATGCTTATTTTATACGGAAAAAAATATATTCATTTATTTAATAGGATTCGCGTTTGTATCGATATCGCGGCCTTAATTTAAATAATATGGCTTTATTCGTTTTTGACTCGTTATGCACCAAATTGAACATAGGTTCAACTCCACTATCATGTAGCGATGGATGCAGATTATAGTATTATTATTCTTCTTAAACTAGGTAGTTAAATTTTGCTAGGAAATGCAGCAAAAGCAACTTCAGCTGGATACCAAATAAAAAATTCTTCATAACGAAATCATTATATTTAGGTCCCAATGCATTTTCACCGTCATCCGACGAGGCGCGAACATATAATTCAATCAATTCGTCGAGAAATGTAAATAAATAATGTATTTTAAATTTTTATTTATATTTTAAAATGTTTTCGTTTGAATTTTATTTCAAATTAAAATTTTTGTTCAGCTTTAACTCATATGATTTGAGCTCCATTCGTTTAGTTGTATTGGATAGTCCTTTTCCAGCCATACAGCATGTCAACCAACAAAGACGTTAGATAGTTTAATACAAAATAATTTATACGTGATGTAGAGTAGGTAGAAAAAGTAGACAGTGTGCACTTGTAGCAAAATATAACTTCCTTAATCCTCTTCTGGTATGTTCATCTTCAGTCGTAAAATGGAGAATTATTTAATGTGTAAGATGTGCTAATGGTATCGATCAACTAATGATAAAGACATTCACTAATATTCTGTCAGAGTTCTAATTACGATCCTGGTTAATAAGGAAAAGCTTTAGATTATCGTTTACATCTTTAAAATAGGCGAGTGTGAAAGTCAAATTTGTTGTATATCAAATTACTCTGTGGGAAAAAGCACACTGCTAAAGGCTAACATTAGTACCACAAGCAATTTTTTCCAATAAATTAAACATTTAGATACTATTTGTTGCGGAGAACTAATATATATGCAATTATGTATTAGGTGCTGCACATCTAGTAACAAATTAGTTCAAATAGGACCAGAAGGAAAAACCAGAGTCAACAAGAACAGAAGGTATAATCTCCACACCATAAGACGTAATATCGGCCCCAACTGATGAGTCACTAGTAAACATGAAACGGATGTGTACGTGAAATTGGTTTATCCTTCTGACTCTATTTAAATTAATTTGTTACTAGGTGTGCAACGCCTAATACACAATTAAACATTCCTTAGTTGCAAAGACTTAACATGTTTGCGTTAATGGGGAATAAATGATAGTGTCATATCGTAGACACATTCTTATTAGAGATATATAACAATCCATTATAAACATATTTGAACAACCTTTAGTTGCACGGATGGTGTATTTTAACTTTTATGTGTATGGCAAAAGCTGTATAACTTTAATGTTCGTGATGGCATAGAAACTGTGCAGACGGCAAATCCAGTCAAGAATAATTTATTTCAGACGACTATTCGTGAAAGACTTACATCTGATTTTTCATACCTGAAATATGCATTGCGTGTGGATCTTTGTTAATCAGCTATACGTCGTGCTCGGGTGATTATTATTAAATGTAGCAACGCGTCAGAATGGGGTAATTATGAAAGATTTGCTATGTTGTGCGACGGGTTAGATACAATTTTATTGATACCATTTTAAACTCGATAACTGAATTTGAAGTAAGAAATATATAGCCATTCGATGTACAGCATAAAATAACGCACTCGTCAAACGATATGTACTGATATTTTGAATAACTCCAGACTAAAGACAAACTATATGTTACTAAAAACAACATACCAATGATTTGTACACTATTTTCTCATCAAATGTCTCGTACACAGGGTATGATTAACATCAGTTATCCACGTTTTTTTATTGTGGCATCATTCAATCAAACCTGTCTTATTTATATATTTTTTTATTGCACATGCAAGCATTTATTTTATGGTACTAGAAAAATATCCATGGTAGTATAAGTGTTCAAACAAAGTCCTATGAATGACGAAATCTTGTATCATAGCGGATTAAGAAAAACAATCGAGTAGGCCTGCTTATATTCATAATAGTTTAAATGTTATCAGAGCGGAAAGATCTATGTTAACCCTCTACAAAGTTCTGCTTAATAGGAACTTATGCGACAATGATACTGTGTCGTTTCATCCCTATGTGTACATGCTCATTTTTTTCTCATCCTTTGTTGAGAGTAACATGCTCTACAAACGAACGTACACATATAAGTAAGATTTCCTTCGCACTTGCTAGATTAAACTGTTTGCACGTACTGTGGACACCAATTTTGTTGTCATAAATTAAACTGCATTGCTTTGATTTATCGTTTATATACTGCTATATTAAAAATCCATTCCTACTATTACTAATGTATTTAAAGGCCTTTTGTTCATTAGGAGATTCGCTAAGGTATAAAATATTCTCGTTGAAAAAAATCAGACGGAGGATCCCCATTTAATATTGGTGCAGTATATATTTCCTTAAATCACTATAAACAAAGCAAGACTTTCCTGTTATATTCGTTGTATTAAAAAAATTCAACTAAACCAATTTTATATTTCAAATATGAATAATATCCCCACCATATTTTCGTCTTGTAAATAATCATTCACACCTTGTTTTACCAATAAACTTAGGAAGGAGGTTTAATTACATTTCTATTTGACCATGTAACATTCATGAAGATGCACATAATTTAAATTATCAAAGGATTAAAAGATTTACTATCATTCTGACAATATATAAATTTATCGTTCATATAAAAATTATATCCCTTAAGGCTATTAAATGGTTTATTGACTTTTGATTCTAATACAGCACTATTAATAATGATGGTATTGCATATCCCATGCATTAAATGTCAAAATTTCTAATGTTTATCGTTTTACTTTTATGCTATTTTCACAAATTTATTCGAACAAATAAACATAAAATATTTTATCAGTTTCAATATTAACCATAAACCCAATCAGTATTAAATTCCTGATATATTTAAGGATTTTGAAAGTCAAAACAACCTGGCCGCTTGTGTAACTGAAGATATAATGCAATTGACGCATATGTTTCACGTTACTGGCTTCCCATTGCTGACATGTTTGCTTGAATGACCCATAATGTATAAGATTTTTTGACATAACAATTCAATCCAACGTGCATAATATTATGTTTCAATTTCTTTCTGAGTAGGGACATACTTTAATCGTTCATATTTTTTTCTTTATAAATTTCTATACCGTTTCGATCAGGTTTGATAGTCACAGTGCTGATCATTTTTAATAACTTGAAAGTTCCAATCGAATATTTATGGTTTCAGTATAGCTACGTTTTTTTAACTTTATAAGTACATGCACACTCACAAAAAACATAAAATGGACATACATTATCCAACAGCCTTGATCCCGAAATGTGAAGAGCAGTTTGGTTTGCACGTAGGTTATGGTTTTTTTGTTCTGCAATTAAAAAAGACGGTTAGAATAGTCATTGTTTTATTTACGTAGACTTGCGATAGTTTCTACTTTCAGATTTAATATGCCAAATCACATTTAGTGGACGGGGTTCTAGTCAGAAGTAGGATCTACCAGTAATAAATTAGAATTAAATAAAAATACAATTATTCATTCTAATTATCTCTGCAATTTAGCTTAAAATTATCTTTCTTACCTGAAAAGCATCTAGCTTCACCAGTCAAATGAGCGCCTGATATATCAGACTGTCTGCCCTCTGTTTTCAAAGAACTGATTCCTTCGTCATTTTGAATCAGCCCAACCTGGTTATTTTTCTCTAAGTCTTTGTCGATTTCCGTTCCCCCCACGTCCACTGTTTGCAAAATTTCCAGGCGTTCTAGCTCTGCGATTGGCGATCTCTGTCAGAAGGCAAATTGCAAAGAAATTACAAACAGAAACCTTTAAGGAAGGCTGCAAGAACATAGGAAATTCTAAATATCTCTTTAGCCAAATTTATTTAATATAATAACAAAAAATGCGATATTAATTTTGGAAAATTTAAAAACACTAGCGGTAAAATTAATTTAATGAAAAAGTTTTAAATTGATTAATCCTCTAGATGTATAGATATAACGCAGAAAGATTGCCAGATGGCCTTTTCCCATCTGCTCTTAAATGAAAAGATCGCGATTAGTATTCAATCCAGCATCATATGCAGTGTCACAAAAAATAAACGAACAATTCCACGACACAAAGAAATGACAAATAAACTGGTTAGTATGAACGATGTTGAAGTTTTCGGAGGAAAGTGTCGACGCAGCATTCAACCAACTTAATAGCGAATTGAAAATAGGGATAAATCTGATTTTTGCGAAACTGATATTGCAAAGCGAATGGATATCCTGATAAATCAACATTTGACGCTCGCACTGCGCAACCATTCAATAAATATCTGAAAGAAAAATGTGTGAGAAGACTTATTCTTTGTTTAACAGTTAGTTACTGTTTTTGGTGGAGAACTAATATATATGCAATAATGCATTAAGTGTTGCGCAATTAGTAGCAGATTAGTTCAATTATAATCAGGACGATAAACCAAAAACAGCATAAAAGGAAAATAATCTCGTGCACATTCGTTTTGTGCTTACTGGCAACTCATTAGTAGGAGCCGGTATTACGCCCTTTATCCACTATATATTTGTATTAGGAATTTAGGAAAATAGGACGGTACAATCTCTTATACGAATGTGCAAACCTGTAGTAGTGAATCTACCAACATATAAAGCTTTCGACAATGCTACTTCAACACTAACTTACTCTATAAAATGTATATACCGAGTCTGTAAAAGATACTAACACTATGTTTATTGTGTCAGTAACGGATACAAACATTGCAGTACGAAAAACGAACATGGATCTAACACTATGGTTGTTGAGTCAGTAAATGGTACAAATATGATGAAGTTTAATGTATGCTATAGTTCACCGAAATTTAGAATTACAACGAATGTGCACGAGATTAAACATTCCGTTCATGCTGTCTTTAATTAATCCTTCTGGTTAAAATTGAACTAATCTGTTACTAGATGCGCAAAACCTAAAGCATAATTATGTATATATATATATATATATATATATTATATATATATATATATATATATATACATATATACATATATATATATATATATATATATATAGTTCTCCGCCACAAGCTGTATCTAACTGTTATATATTAAATGGAATACAGTCATGATTACAACGAAATTTGGATAACTGATATCGATCAGAGCCAGAGTGTATGGATTTACTGGAGTAACAGGTGTTCAGAAATAGTTGTAATTCTCAAATTTGGTGAACTATAGCACACATTCAAATCCATCGTGGTGGTATCATGTACCGACTAGGCAACCATAGTGTTTATACCATGTACCTTTTAGGTATTATCATGATGGTATCCTTTACAGACTCGGTATATATATTATTTAGAGTGAGTTAGCGTTGAAGTCACATTATCGAGGACTTTATATGATGTTAACTTCATTACTACAGGTTAACACATTCGTATAGTAGATTGTACCGCTCTATTTTCCTACATTTCTCACAGAAATATATAGTGGGTAAAGGGCGTTTATACCGGCTCCTACTGATGAGTTGCCGGTAAGCACGAAACGAATGTGCACGAGATTATACGTTCATGCTTTTTTAATTTATCCTTCTTGTCATAATTGAAGTAAATAGTTAATAGATGCGCAACACCTAATACAGTTTGCTTTGCTTATTTGTCAGTTCTTTCATAAGTGTAATAGTTCGTTCATTTTTTGTGGCTCTGAATATGATGCTGGACCGAAAAGTAACTTTGATTTTATCATTTAAGTGAAGATGAAAAGAAGAATATTTGATACATGATGTTACCTGAATATAATGCGCTTCACGGGAATTATATTATTACATCTAGCGGATTAAACAATATTAACAGTTTTTTGTTGAATGTTTTCATTACAATGAGATGCAACAATGGATGAACCGATTTCGCATTTGAAATTATACATTATGTTAATTTAATTAATTTAGATAATTAAAAGGACTAGTTGCCTTCTTCTTCCATTGTTAGTTTCCTGTTTTTATCGACATGGTATGTTTAATATATCAACCGTGTCGTCTTTGTTTTGTCAAATACGAAGAAAATGCAAGCTACGGCCCTTTAGCAGTAAACTCCAACTTACAGTAATGAAACGAAGAAAAAATTGAATCACAGAGGGAACTTGTATAATGTAGATTTTAACTTCACTTCTCCAAATACATTTTTATATGATTGGACGGAAAAGATCAATTGCCTTCTACCACCCGATCCTACAAATTCTACAAATCTGCTATATTCATAATATGGGCAGTGAAGAGAAGCAGTTTGTTAACTAAACATTAATATTACAATAACCAATGTCGCGATCTAGATATAAACAATTTTCCTTTTATGTAAATCCATTTTTCAGTACTAACTAAGCATTACATGGTATTGAAATGGCAATTCATCACGAATCGTCTAGAATTTTCCGCGGACAGGGCTCGAACCTAGGCACGTCTCCTTCGAAATCTGGTGTTCTAACTATTGAGCCATCCTATCGCACACAATACACAATTTACCTTATATACTAAATAATGTTACTCGGTTAGTCTTTCCTTTAGGTGGAGTTGATATGGCATACCTTTGTCACAAAGTTCCAACTAACAATCCACAGTCTGTCATTATTCTACAGACACTATACTACACGTGTATGTGGTATTGAAATGAACATATATATAATTAAGCGAACATAAATTGCTCGAGCGGTCATAATAACTACTATAATTAAGGTTGCTTTCTTGATATAAATACCATTCCCTTTATGTCTATACATTTTCCAGTATAAACTAAGCATTGTATAGTGTTGAAAGGGTAATTTATCCAGTAGATCGCTTTCGTCAGTATAGGGAACTCATATCATAACATATTTGCCTGCAGATTATACTGATTAAATTTGAAAGAATCATCTAATGGAAGAACTCACGAGCTTTTCAAATGTTTCCGCGACAATGGCTTCCGGTGTTAGATGATGCAAATGAAAACGTTGACAGATCTCCTGAGCTATTGTAGTCTTGCCTGCCAGAGGTGGCCCAATAACGCAAATATTTATCGGCTGTGGTTAAAATATGCCAAAATAGTAAATTATCCGAAGGCAGTTTGCATAAAACAAAACTCACATATTAGCATGCAAAATTATATTTCGAAGAATATTTGATACTGAAATATGCTTTAAACGAAAAACGTTTTGCGATGGTGATAAGATTAATTACCTGGACTATGTATTGCGAAACAAGGAGTTTGTACCTAATGTGTTCATTTCCCCCCGGATATTTCGGTTTCCTGTTTCGGAAACCTTTTTCATCGGCAAGCTCATCTTACAAACAATTTGACAATTATTAAGCCAAGGGACAATTTGGTTTAAACTGTTTTAATTATGCTAACTTGTAGGTCTTTTAAACATAACTGTCTTGTCACGAGATGATTTTTTGGCATACATGCATGTTTTGGTGTATGTGCCTGCGTTTATAAACTCATTGAATTAAAATATCAGTCATTTAATGACACTTACTCACGAATAACTAGGTAAGCGTACGCCATGCCTGTGTGTGTGAGCTTGTTTAGACAATTAACATGAAAAATAAATGAATAAATAAGACGTAAATTTTTTTTTCGTGCCTAAATTCTATGCGCCTTCTCGTGAAATGACCAACAGATCTGATAATATATCGAAATTTGTTGAAAGAATTCTTAAAGTGGAATTTCGAAATTTAAATCAGGTTTGAAAATTAAATGTATTCAATTAATGGGCATAATCATTTTACGAACAATTAAATACGAACATTCTTATGTTTAAAAAGTTTAGAAGTATTAAAACTGTGTAAGCAAATGATGCATTTCGACCATCCATGATCATCATCAGAGTACGACGGCAAACTGACTAGCGAGGATCAAACCGCATTGCATATATATAAAAAGCAAAATTAGGTATGCGGCTCTCGCCTCTAGTAGTCTTGCATACATTGTACGTGACTGGAAATGTCGGCTGCATAATGTCAATGCAGTCACGAGCATTAGCTGTTTGTGACTTTCGCCACGCACATATATATAGACAATATAATTAAACAATATTTGATTGCGCGGGTGGTGGTAACAATTATTTAAATCAAGTTTGCGAGCTTGAAGTAAACACCAATCCATTGTATTTAACCAGTCGTCGAACAACATAATAAAACTCTTAGGTCGGTAAAATCTTGAATTTTCATCATTTTCAGGTGATGTAATTTTTGGCCTCAATTGATGGGTTCTCACTTGTCTCTTCCTTTTTAAGAACCCATCAATTGAGGCCAAAAATTACATCACCTGAAAATGATGAAAATTCAAGATTTTACTGACCTAAGAGTGCTATCAATTGTCCCGCACAAGAAAAATGCGGTCAAATCCACAACAAGAAGGACAGCACTGCGCAACGAGATTCATCTTTTAAAAATCCATTTAAAACATAATAAAACTACTGCCAGTCGCAACGCACTGACGCGTTTCGACCTTCCATGATCATAAAACTAAAACGACACTCGTCGCTAAGACATTGACTCATCATTCATAGAGTCATGGATCGAATTCCAATTCGGACTAAAATACAACATGGTTTAATTCCCTATTGATTGATGTACGCGTTATCATCTTAGTATATTTTTGCACACTGATCACTACGCTGCCAAAAACACAGAATGTTTTCATTACAAATATTTTACTGGGTTACGTATTTTCTAAAATTGCGTCAAAATTTAACGATTTAATTGTGCACTTTGTATTTATTTTAACAGTAAATTTTAAATGTTGTTGTACCTTGCACAATGCTGTTTGTACTTGATTTTTTACCGCGTGTTGCTTGTGCGGGACAATTTATAACACTCGTAGGTCGGTAAAATCTTGAATCCTTCACATTTCCAGGTGCAGAGATGGTGTTTGGCATTGTTTCATGACTTCTTACTTGTTCCTTCACTATGGTGCCACCCATAAGCTGCTTATCTGAAAACTACGTTGGAAAGAGATTTTTCTAATTGTTTCTGATTTTCCGAGACTCAATTTATAGTCCCATCTCCAGGGTTGACATCATACACACAGGGAAAAAACAACTCGTGGCATGTGCGGTATCCTCATTCAAGACAGATCTATTTATATTTATTTTAATTCATAAAATATTTTTTATTGTCTGCGCTAATATCCGGTCTTCAATACTATTCTCTGATACTCACATGTATACACGAAAATATCCCTACACACACAACAACCTATGCACCAATATGTGTACTTTAATCTAAAGCAACATTTATATAATAACTACAAGCAAAATATATGTATTGACATACACACCTATCAGTGATACCTTAAATTTTGTAAAATTACTTTTCCGGACAAGTAGAAGGATCAGAATTTATTTAAATTTTAATCATATTGCAGTTATCCTTAAATTTCCGGTTTTCCTAATCTCATTTTGTTTGCAAAAGGTTGAGGAGAGGGGTTAGTAAAACCGTTGAAATTATGTAGTATTATACTTCCTTTTGGATGACACCGAATATGGAGCCTACACTAATAAATTGAATTCCAACCAAATACCTAGTTATACTTATATCCTTTGTTAATTTAATTTTTCATTTAAATATCTGTGTCCAAACCATATACCCATTTTTGTATACGTGTTTCCAACGAAACGCCTAGTATATATAATATATTAGCAATATTTTTTAGTAAGTAAGTATTAGGTGTTGCGAACCAGGTAACAAATTAGTTCAGTTTTGACCAGAAGGATAAATCAAAGTCAGCATGAACGGAAGGTATAATCTCATGCACATTCGTTTGGTGCTTACTTGCGACTCATCAGTAGGAGCCGGTATTACGCCCCTTAACCACTATATATTTGGTCAAAGAATGTGGAATAATAGGACGGTACAATCTCCTAGACGAATGTGTAAACCTGCAATAGTGAAGCTAATATCATCTAAAGTCAACGACAATGCGACTTCAACGCTAACTCACACTATATAATATATATACCGAGTCTGTAAAGGATACTAACACTATGGCTATTGTGTTAGTAACCGATACCAACATTATTGTACCGAAAAGGTACATGGTACTAACACTATGGCTTCCATGTCGGTACATGGTACCAACATGATGGATATCAATTTATGTTATAGTTCACCGAAATTGAGAATTACAATTTCTGAACACCTGTTACTCCAGTAAATCCATACACTCTGGCCTTGATCGATATCAGTTATCACATTTCGCGGTAAGCATGACATCATTCAATTCAATATATTACAGTTAAATACTGTTTGTTGCGAAGAACTAATATATATGCAAGTATGTATTAGGTGTTGCGAACCTAGTAACAAATTAGTTCAGTTGTGACCAGAAGGATAAACCAAAGGCAGCATGAGCGGAAAGTATAATCTGATGCACATCTCGTTTTCGTGCGTACTGGCGACTCATCAGTAGGAGCCGGTATTACGCCATTTAACCACGACTATATATATAGTGGTTAAAGGGCGTAATACCGGCTCATACTGATGAGTCGCCAGTAAAAAATGGGTTCTTTTAATTTCAAGTACCTCCTTTTCACCCTAAGTGTGTAGTATAACTACTTTACATATATAACTTTATTTATACTCACATTTTATATGAAAACAAAAATATCTATGCATATACACGTCTACACATTATATGTTATGTATACACAAAACAAAATATAAGCAACCATGTGACAACATCCCACATCTTACATGAATATATTGAATCATTCATATATATGTCTCTAATATATATATATATATATATATATATATATATATATATATATATATAATGCATTTTGAGTTAAGCATATGTGACTTCCTCTCACATATTGTATCAATCTATAATATTCATCCGTGTATATTTACGTATACACACGATATATAACATGCATATTTAAAAAAATATAACCAACCACGTGAGGTTCTCCTGGATTTTATTTAAATATTTACCTACTCTTATTTAAAAAAAATTATATATATATATATATATATATATATATATTATATATACTTGATATTACAATCTATATATATATATATATATATATATATATATATATATATATATATATTTAAATCAAATATATAACATGTATGTAAATAATAATTATGGAGTCAGTGTTATATCAAGACCGCAACCTTGATTATAATAATTGTTATCACCACCCGCGCAACCAATGTTCGTTTAATATAAGTAAGTACTCTGAGTGCAAACGATTCACTATGGTTTATCAGACAAATTACCTCCTTCTTACAACATCTGAATTGTTCCGTTTCCTATCTGAAATTTATAGTCTCGGTCTCTTATTTGG
This sequence comes from Eudiplozoon nipponicum, assembly GCA_029291075.1. NCBI lineage: Eukaryota > Metazoa > Platyhelminthes > Monogenea > Mazocraeidea > Diplozoidae > Eudiplozoon > Eudiplozoon nipponicum. The sequence continues at coordinate 33,154 of JAQBSW010006543.1, read as the reverse complement.
ATTTATTTTTAACTCTGATTCCTCCACTCCATGTCTCCTGATATTCGAGAAGGCATCCGTTAAATATGGGGCATAATGATTTTTCTACCGACGTCACATGCATGACGTTCCTTCCTGATTTTATTTCAATGGATTCCGTAATCAACCTGGTTAGTGTATTTCGGTTACATTATGTAATCTGTTTACAACCATCACAGTTTTTCTGATGATCTGTCTTCATTGGGTGCCTGACTAGATCCGATCTATGACCATGTCCATATTTACACGCCGATTTGTGCTCCCTTCTTCCTACCTTTATTGGACGCATGGTTTCATCTATATACCTGATTTTGCAATCCTTAAAAGGTATGTCATAAACTTCTGATGTTTTGAGGGCCTCAATTATTCTTTCTGATTCGTTAGCTTATTGTCTATAGTAATTGTTTGCCCTAATACTGATTTTATGTTGTTTTTCCTTGCTAATGTCCTAATTTTAATACTTATTCTGGAATCTAATAGAACCAGAATTATGTAATTATCTTCATTTTGCTTTTCTAAATCTATTACCTGTTTTGCCTGGTTTATTTTTACATTTAATCTCCATAGCGTCTCGTTTATGATCTCATCAAATAATGTGGCCGGATTGCCATTTATACTGAATATTTCTTTATTTCAACAATTCGATGTACTCATATTCGAAGGCTACTATTTTAAGACTTCTTCGTATCATGAATTTTTGAATTCCTATTCTCATTCCAAACGGATGATAAGAGCAGTCATTCAGGAGGATACCGGAATAAGTAATTTTCAAATAAATATCCTTTTATAAAACTGGACCCATTTAATTTAATTTGACATCCATAAATAACAATTTTTCTTTTCTTTCTCTTTCCAATGTAAATTTAAACTCTCCTAGTTGAGTAGCTGAAATATAAGTTTGGTTTAAGAGGAGCTCTGAACAAGAAATGTTTTTTTAAGTAAGGCATGTAAATATCAGCTACTGTGACCGATAATGTTTGTCCCATAGAAACACCTCTAACTTGTAATTCATTTCGAAATATAACGTATGTAGAGGACATACAAATTTTAAACATTTTCATAATACTCCTTAACATCATTTTACTCCTTTCTAGTATTTCAGGGTATTCCGTTAGACAACGTTGGACACACTATAACGCAACCTGTACCGGAATATTAGTATACATAGATACCACATCCAGGCTTGCCAGTTTATCATTCTCTAATAATTTATATTTACTAATAATGTCAGTGAAGTGATAAGTGTTCTTTAATGTATAATCCAGAAAATAGGTGTATTTTCTTATTCTATGACACAGAAATTTGAACATTTCATAAGTTGGAGAATTCTGGACATTGACAATTAATCGAAGTGGATTATCTTGTTCATGAATCTTTACTAAACCATACGCTCTTGGAGGGAGTGTGTCTTTTTGCATTAATTAGTTTACAAGCACTGAATCGAATTCTCCAGACCCAATCATTTGATTGATTAAAGTGTTAACCTCAACTTTTAACGTATCAATTTGGTCCTGGTTTGTTCTATTATAAACTTTTTTATTATTTATTTGCACATACATTTTATTATTTTAATCCCTCTGATTCATTTGCACGGTTGCTCCTCCGTTATCTGCTTTATGTCACATTAACTTATACAACAACAAATTCGATCTTATTCTTTTTATTTCATAATTCGGCTTACATATATACTCTCTATATTCTAATATCAATTCGGCAACATTAAATTCAAATTTAGTTTTATATTTGTCTAAGGGAAGTGGGTGATCTTAACTGTCTCCGTAATAATTTCATTCTTAGGAATGTATTATATAGTAACGGCCGCGTTCAAACCCAGGTTAATTTTTCTCTTTTCATTATCCTGAAGATTTATAGCAGACAATTTTATTATCTGTTTATACAGCACAGAATCGTTTGGAATATTTCTCGGAGACCTATAAATTCCCAAGTTAGCTAGCCATGCCTGTGTCTAACCTTTTAAATTTCTTTGAAATATTATAAGATAATAAAATGATGTTAAGGAGTATTATGGAGATGTTTAAAATTTGTATGTCCTCTACATACTTTATATTCAGAAATGAATTCTACCGACAAGTTAAAAGGTGTTCCTATAAGACAACCATTATCGGTCCTTAATTTTTACATTAGTTACTTAGAGGAAAATCTCTTTTTCAGATTGCAATTCAAAACAAACCTATATTTAAGACATTTAGGTGATATTTCCTTAATTTGGAACCATAGGGATAAGGAGTTGGAAAATTTTCTGTATTCAGTTACTCAACTAAGAGAGTTAAAATTTACATTGGAAAGAGAAAGAAAAGTAAAATTGTCATTTATGGATGTTAAATTAAATCGAATAGATCCAGTTTTATAAAAGGATATATGTATATATATGAAAGTTACCTATTCATGTATCCTCTTGAATTACTGCTCTAATCACCCGTTTGCAATGAAAATAGGAATTCTAAAATCTTTGACAATAAGAAGTCTTAAAATACTGGATTTCAAATATGAGTACAAGGAACTGATAAAATAAAGAAATATTTAGTATAAATAGCTATCCGGCAAAATCATTTGCTGAAATCATAAACGATACGCTATGGTGATTAAATGGAAAAATAAACCAGGCAAAACAGGTCATAGATTTAAAAAAGCAAAATGAGAATAAGCACTAACTCTAGTTCTATTAGATTCCAGAATAAGTAGAAAAATTAGGACATTAGCAACGAAATACGACATAAGAACAGTATTAAGATCATCAGTTACTATAGGCAATAAGCTACGGAATCAGAAAGAAAAATAGAACCCCTAAATACATCAGAAGTTTATGAGATACGTTGTAAAGATTGCAAACACAAATATATACGCGAAACTACGCATCCAATACAGGCACGTAGAGGAGAGCACAAAACGGCGTTTAAACATGGACATAGTCATAGATCAGATCTAGCGAGGCATTAAATGGAGGCAGGTCGTCAGATAAACTGTGATGGTTGTAAACAGATAGCTTTATTTAAACAAAATATACTAACCAGGTAGATTACGGAATCAATTGAAGGAAAGTAATGCATATGACATATTTAATGAAGCCTTCTTGAATATCATTAACATGGAGTGGAGGAATCAGAGTTAGCAATAAATCCAAATAAAAGACCGCGACTATGAATTTGATATACTATCATTGTAGTAAATCGTGCGCACTCACGAAAATTATATATTTACTTATATATTGATTTATATATATATATATATATATATATATATATATATATATCAATTTTTTTGATGGTTGAGTAGGTAAATATATAAATAATATCGAAGAGATGCTCACATGGCTGTTTATATGTTTATTTAGATACATATGGCGTGTACACGTAAATATATAGGGACAAATATTATCGGTTTATATGAGATGTGAGAGGAACTCATATAAATGCTTATATGTTTATCTAAATATCCATAATATATACATATATATATATATATATATATATATATAATTTCCATTGCCTTCGAATATTACACAGTGTATTTGTAATGAGGAACAAAAACACATTAATAAAAAAGTGGATAATGGCCATTTATTTCGCTCTTCAATCTTTCATTTATGTACATGCTGGGTTTTCATTTGAATATGTTGGTGGCAACAAATATGATTCGGTTTTCCAATTCTTGTTTTACATATACATACATATATATGCATTTTGTGTAGAGTCATATATATGAATGAATCCATATATTCATATAAGATGTGGAGTGAACCGACATGGTTGCTTAAATGTTGATTTGGATAAACATAACATATATTGTGTGTAGACATGTATAGACATGGATATTTACGTATTTATATAAAATGAGAGTATAAATACAAATATAAATGTAAAGTAGACTTACTATATAATCAGGATGAATAGTATGTATTTGAAGTTCATTGATATTTATATATATACATTTATATATACATATACTATAACCAAGGTTGCAAAATTGATATAAACACCTGACCCAATAAGTACATACCATATATTAATATAAACTAAGAAATGTATAGGGTAGAAAAGGCACCTTATCCAGCAGATTGGTTTCTTCCTTATTTGGAACTCATCATGTACTGGCCATAATTTGCCGCAGTCAGCGCTCGAACCTGGAAACGTCTACTTCGGAATCTGGTGCTCTAAACGCCAAGCCAATCTTCCACATACTATACACATATTTCAGTCATATACTAACTAATGTAATTCAGTTTGTTTTTTTCTCTTTTAGATAGAGATCATATGGCATTCATTTAGACACAAGGTTCCAACTAATTTTACCAAATCTGTCATTACTGAACAGACACCATACTAGATGGGGAAGTGGTATTGAAATGAGCATTTATATAATTAAAAGAGCATAAATTGATATAAACACCTAACCCGTTAAGTACTTACATTATGTTAGTACGGCATAAGAATGTTATAGTGCAGGAAAGTGAATTCATCCAGTAGACTGGTTTCGTCCTGAGTGGGAACTCATCATGTACTGGCCAGAATTTGCTGCGAACAGGGCTCGAACCTGGGCACGTCTGCTTCAGAATCTGGTGATTTAACCACTGAACCTTGCTGCCGAACACGACATGCAATCTTCAGTCATGTACAAACTAATGTAATTCAATTATTTTTTCTCTTTTAAGTGGAGATCATATGGCACCCATTTAGACCCAAAATTCCAACTAAATATACTCAATCTGTCATTACTGAACAGATGGGGTCCTCGTGCACATCACAGTTCTTGGTTAGAAACCCTAAGCGATATGGCAGCGTATCGAGTTCAGTGGGGATCTTGTTGCAGATGTATAGTAGAATCATCTTCGTAACTTTCTTTTCTTAGTAGGGCAAAGTTAGCTTCGAGGTTCGGTTTGTTTATGACGTGATACGGTGAAATCCGCAAGGAAGCTGTGTTGCTGATGTCGCCTTGCCCGAATGCTAACTTGGCGATAATGGTGTTGTGGAGAGGTTTAGTTTGCCTCATTTCTGTGAGTTATCCTGATAAATTCACTCATAGTAGCAAGGTTTTCCTTTTCTCTCTACCCCTCTCCCTCTATCGTAAATCTCAATAATAATTTATCTAAATTCACTTATATACTTTTTTCAATCCTTATGGTTATATGGCAGTGAAACATTAGTCACTTGACTTTTGTGTGGCTGGAAATGATGATGATGATGATGATGATGATGAGTAGATTGGTTTCCTCCTTATTGGGAACTCGTCACGTACTGGCCAGAATTTTCCGCGAACAAGGCTCGAACCTGGGTACGTCTGATTCGGAGTCTCGTGCTCTAACCGCTGAACAACCCTGCCGCACACTACGCACAATTTTCATTTATATACTAATTAATGTAATTCAGTGTTTTTTCTCGTTTAGGAGGAGCTCATTTGGCATCTATTTAGACCCAACGTTCAAATTAACCTTCCCCAATCTGTCATTACTGAACGGACACCACACTAGATGGGGAAGTGGTATTGAAATGAACATTTATATAATTAAAAGAGCATTAATTGCGCTGGCGGTGATAACATTTAGTATAATCAACGTTGGGAACTTAATATAAACACCTAACCCACTAAGTACTTACATTATGTTAGTATGGCCTGAGAATGTTATAGTGCGGGAAAGTAAATTCATCCAGTAGACTGGTTTCGTCCTGAGTGGGAACTCATCATGTACTGGACAGAATTTGCTGCGAACAGGGCTCGAACCTGGACACGTCTGCTTCGGAATCTGGTGCTTTAACCGCTGAACCACGCTACCGAACACGACACGCAATTTTTATGTCATGTACAAAATAATGTAATTCAGTTATCTTTTATCTTTTAAGTGGAGATCATATGGCATCCATTTAGACTCAAAATTCCAACTAAACATACCCAAGCTGGCATTACTGAACAGACGCCACACTAGATGGAGAAGTAGTATTGAACTGAACATTTATATAATTTAACGAGCATTAATTGCGCTGGCGGTGATAAAATTTACTTTGATTTCGGTTGGGAACTTGATATAAAAACCGCACCCATTAGGAACTTACATTATGTCAGTATAGCCTGAGAATTTTATAGTGCAGGAAAGGCAATTCATCCAGTAGACTGGTTTCGTTCTACTTGGAAACTCATCATGTTCTGTCGAGAATTTGACGCGAACATGGCTCAAACCTGCGCACGTATGCTTCGGAACCTGGTGCTCGTACCGCTGAACCACCCTGCCACACACTACACACAATTTTCAGACATAAACTAACTATATACGCATATGATAGTGTGTAGGCGTTTATGTAAATGGAAAATTATATGTAAGGTGTGGGCATAAATAAATATAAATTTGTAAATAATAAAATTTAAAAAATAAAACTACTAAAAATATTGCTAATATATTATATACCCTAGGTGTTTCGTAGGAAACACATTTACAAAGATGGCTATAGGGTTCGGAGACAGATATTTAAATAAAAAATTAAATTAACAAAGGATATGAGTAAAACTGTGTATCTTGTTGGGATTCAATACATTAGTGTAGGCTCCATATTCACCCTTATTCAAACGGTAGAATAATACTATATTATTTCAATAGTTTTGCTAACCTCTCCATAAAACCTATTATTGATCCTTCTACACGTCCGGGAAAGTAATTTTTTAAATCAAGACATCACGGATAGGTGTGTATGTTAATCCATATATTTTGCTTGTAGTTATTATATAAATGTTACTTGAGATTAAAGTACACATATTGGTGTATAGGTTGTTGTGTGCGTGTAGGGCTATATGGATATTTTCGTGTATACATGTGAGTATAAGAGAATAGCATTGAAGACCGGATATTAGCGCAGACAATAAAAAATATTTTAAGAATTAAAGTAAATATAAATAGATCTGTCTTGAATGAGGATACCGCACTTGCCACGAGTTGTTTTTTTCATGTGTGTATGATGTCAACCCTGAAGATGGGAGTAGAAATAGAGTCTCGAAAAATCAGAAATAATTAAAAAAATCACTTTCCAAATTAGTTTTCAGATAAGCAGCTTATGGGTGGCACCATAGTGAAGGAACAAGTAAAAAGCCATGAATCAATGCCAAACACCTTCTGTGCACCTGGGAATGTGAAGGATTCAAGATTTTACAGACCTACGAGTGCTATAAATTGTCCCGCACAAGCAAAATGCGGTAAAAATTCAAGTACAAACAGCATTGTGCAAGGTACAACAACATTAAAAATTTACTGTTTTGGATGAAAAATTGTGACTTACATCTTTTCGCTTCCTGTTTGCGTCCCATTTTCATCTCTTAAAATAAATACAAAGTGCACAATTAAATTGTTAAATTTTGACGCACTCTTAGAAAATACGTAACCTAGTAAATTATTTGTAATGTAAACAATCTATATGTCTTTGGCAGCGTAGTGATCAGTGTGCAAAAATATACTCAGATGGTAACGCGTACATCAATCAATAGGGAATTAAACCATGTTGTATTAGTCGGATTAGAATACGATCCATGACTCAATGAATGATGAGTCAATGTCTTGACGACGATAGTCGTTTTAGTTCTTCATATTAACTTTAATTAACTGATTTCACCAAAACACGTTGAAGGATTAAATAATGATGACAAATTATCTTCCCTCATTTATTAGTTAGTTGACTTTATCCATGTTTTGCCATTGTTTTTCATTTTCTTTAACGTCGATGCTATTTATTTTGATTAAATTGGAACGTCAAGTATCACTCAAAATTTTAGTGCTACCCTTATCAATTTAGTGAATAAACACGGAGCAAAGTTTCTAATATTCTTTCATCTATTTTAAAAATGTAGTCACACTGTTAAAAATAATGTCTAACTTAAGCACAAAATTTGCCCACTATTCCGTAAATTTAAGATCTATTAATGATTTATACCGTAGGCTATGGAAAAAATTTAATTCATATGTTAAAGAAAATTAACTACTTCTGGAGATGACTTTCAATTTGGCGAAAAATATCAGTTTGCCGTCGTACTCTGACGATGATCATAGAAGGTTGACACGCGTCAACGCGTTGCGGCTACCGGTAGTTTTGTTATTTTGTTCGACGACTAGTTAAATACAATGGGGTTGGTGTTTACTTCAAGCTCGCAAACATGATTTAAAGAATTTTTACCACCACCCGCGCAATCAATTATTGTTAAATTGTATTGCCTTTATATTTATATGTGGCGAAGCTGCCAACATATAATGTTCGTGACTGCATAGAAATTGTGCAGTCGACATTTCCAGTCAAGTTCAATGCATGCGAGACTGCTAGAGGTGAGAGCCGCATATCTAAATTTCATTTCCATATATATTCAATGTGATTTGATCCTCGATAGTCAGTTTGCCGTCGTACTCTGATGATGATCATGGAAGGTCGAAACGCGTCAGTGCGTTGCAGCTGGCGGTAGTCTTGTTATGTTGTTCGACGACTAGTTAAATACAATGGGATTCATGTTAACTTCAAGTTCGCAAACTTACTTTAAAGAATTGTTACCACCACCCGCGCAAGCAATTATTGTTAAATTGTATTGCCTATATATGTGTAGTTGGCGAAAGCTGCAAACAGTTAATGTTCGTGACTGCATAGAAATTGTGCAGCCGACATTTCCAGTCAAGTTCAATGTATGCGAGACTGCTAGAGGTGAGAGCCGCATATCTAAATTTGATTTCTATATGTATTCAATGCGGTTTGATCCTCGATAGTCAGTTTGCCGTCGTACTCTGATGATGATCATGGAAGGTCCAAACGCGTCAGTGCGTTGCAGCTGGCGGTAGTTTTGTTATGTTGTTCGATGACTGGTTAAATACAATGGTATTGGTGTTTACTTCAAGCACGCAAACTTGATTTAAAGAATTGTTACCACCACCCGCGCAATCAATTATTGTTTAAATTGTATTGCCTATATATGTATATGTGGCGAAAGCTGCAAACAGTTAATGTTCGTGACCGCATAGAAATTGTGCATCCGACATTTCCAGTCAAGTTCAATGTATGCAAGACTGCTAGAGGTGAGAGCCGCATATCTAAATTTTATTTCCATATATATTCAATGCGGTTTGATCCTCGATAGTCAGTTTGCCGTCGTACTCTGATGATGATCATGGAAGGTCGAAACGCGTCAGTGCGTTGCAGCCGGCGGTAGTTTTGTTATGCTGTTCGCGACTGGTTATATACAATGGGATTGGTGTTTACTTCAAGCACACAAATACATACACAGACACAAAGGGATATAAACTAACAAAACAGCCGAACGAGATATATGAGTAAAACGAAAGAACAGATTATTTGGCATTCACATAATCAAATAAAATCCAAGTATATATATTATATATATATATATATATATATATATATATATATATATATATATATATTATCCACTTTTTTATTGAATGTTAAAACTAAACGTTGCATAATGTAACAGAGGAGTTTATTAAGTAGACCTGTTTTTTTCCTTATGGTAAAATCGTCAATTACTGCTTGATCAAACTGATGGTAAGTCTGAACAATGGACAAAAGCTGTTAAATAACGCGGAAAATGCACGCTCTCCGTGCATTCGTTAACGTAGTAGATGAGTTGGAAGACTTTAAACCGGAAGTAAACGGGTTTTACCGAGATTGCGGAAATTCTGGCAATTAATTAATGGTAAATATTTAATATGGATAAACTCTGTGTATTGGTTGGATGTCACTGGATATTTTATTTAATTGTAAGTTTAAACCATCAACAAATACACAATTAACTGCTTTTAATAAAGTTTTAAGTCAGATAGAAGATGGCGTTTTGGAACTTTCAGTCAAAAAAGACACTAAAAAAGGTTTACTTGAAGATATACCAACCACGAAACATTATTTAAGATATAATGGATAGATTTATGCAATGCCGGGCTTCCGTAGCTTATGTCGAATAATGAAAGACCAATGTTACCTGGTTTGATTCTAGGCCGCAGCAGTTCTCGCAAATTCTCATTACTGTCCAATAAGGAAGGAGCTGCCAATCGACACACGATTGAGATCTTATTTCAAATTACATATTATATAATTTATTTTCTTCTCTGTACTATGTGTACTTTATAATGATTGCGTACATAAAATTGCAATATTTTAGCCAGATTAAATTATATATATATATAGCATACGATTGTGGAAGTAATTTATTTTTAGACCACAACTTCGCCTCTTTGTATCATATACAGTTTAGTAAGTGATTTCGCTACAGTATAAAGGAAACTTTGACATATTGTACAAGCATATATATATATATATATATATATATATATATATATATATATATATATATATATATATATATATATATATAGCATATGTGTGAAGTAATTTATTTTTAGACCACAGCGCCTCTATGTATCGCATACAGTTTAGTAAGTAGATTTCGCTACAGTATAAAGGAGACTTTTTGACATGTGTGCTAACATATATATATATATATATATATATATATATATATATATATATATATATATATATATATATATATATATATATATATATATATATATATAATTTTGACGTTGCACCGCTAATTTTATTCAACTCATAATTATACTTGTGCCTGTAAACCTCGTTCTTTTATAGGCTCATTTTTACCTTTTAAACTAGAGTTACAATGCTCCAACGGTAACACTGCCTTAATGTCTTATTATCATGCATGTGTATTTGGCAAAAGTATTTAGGATTAAAAATTTTTATCTGGATACAAGCCACATAAGATTAATACAATTTAATGCACAGATGAGCATATATACACCAGGAAAGGCTTTTACATAAAATAGAACAGGAATTTTTGGTTCATTATATGAAGTAATGAGTTATTCAAACACTATATAAAATCATTAATAGTTTATAATATCAATAAAATGTTTCCAAAGAAATCGTTCTGGCGGTCTGACCTATAAGTGCTATCAATTGTCCCGCATATGAAAATGGCGGAAAAATAACAAATACGAAGGACAGCACTGTGCAATTTACATCAGCATTTAGGCCTTACTTAAAACATAAATACGACGGGACAGTGATCAAACTGTTCAACCAATAAAAATCGGAGAAAATAAAATTGTAAGGCAAGTGTAAAATACTTCATTCTTGAAATTATAATTCAAATTTAATATTGTATCTAAATGCTTTAGATTCAGACTACAATTTCAGCTAGATATGATAGGAATGTTCTGAAACAGGAACTTTATGCACATTTCATGAAATAGTTAGTAAAAAACAAGAAAATAGTAGAATAAGCTCGGTGTTGCTCCTGATATTACGTACAATTGACCATACATACGTAAAAGAGTTTAAACATTAGGCTAGGAATAAGGAAATTCAAAAGGTTAGACAGAAGCACGAGAAAAAACTTGTAAACCTTGGAATTTATAGGCCTCCGAAAAATATTAAAAATGATTTTGCTATGTGTAAACGTGTAATTAATTTATCGTCTATGGATCTCGAGGATAATAGAGTCAGATTCATTATAATAATAATATGTATGTGGAATTAACCAATATAGAAGTTCATAATAAAACTAATAAGGAACAAAGTGATACGTTACAAGGTGCGATTAAAACTGTAATTAATCAAGTGATTGGGTCTAGGGAATTAGACCTAGTTCTTGGAAAATCAATAATAAAAGAGATACACTCCCTCCAAGATTGTATCGTTTAGTAAAGATTCATAAACAAGATAATCCACTTAGGTTAATTCTGCATGTTCAGAATTCTCGAATTTAGAAAATTTCCAAATTTTTAATAAAGAATGTTAAATGGACAAGACTAGATGTGGTATCTAGGTATGCTAAGATTCCGGTGCGGGTTACATTAGAGTGCGTCCAATGTTGTTTAACGGAATACTCCAAAATATTAGAAGGTAAATATGTATTAGGTGTTGCGAACCTAGCAACAAATTAAATTAGTTGTGACCAGAAGGATAAACCAAAGACAGCATGAACAGAAAGTATAATCTCATGCACATTCGTTTCGTACTTACAGGCGACTCATCAGAAGGAGCCGGTATTACGACCTTTAACCAATATATATTTTGGTGAAGAATGTGGGATAACAGGACGGTACAATCTCCTAGACGAATGTGTAAACCTGCAATAGTGAAGCTAACATCATATAAAGTCTCCAAAAGTGCGACTTCAACGCTAACTCACACTATATAAAATATATACCTAGTCTATAAAGGACACTAACACTATGGCTATTGTGTTAATAACCAATACCAAAATTATAGCACCGAGCAGATACATGGTACATTATGGATATCAAGGTATACTATAGTCCACCGAAATTGCGAATTAAAACTATTTCTGAACACCTGTTACTACAGTAAATCCATACACTCTGGCACTAATTGATATCTGTAATCACATTTCGAGGTAAACATGACATCATTGAATTCAATATATAACAGTAAAATACTGTTTGTTGCGGAGAGCTAATATATATGCAAGTATGTATTACGTGTTGCGAACCTAGTAGCAAATTAGTTCAATTGTGACCAGAAGGATATATATATATATATATATATATACTATATATATATATATATAATACTGATTGTACTCTGTATGCATAGACAAAACAATATTGATGGATGGAAATGTAAATATTTAAATAATATCTGGGTGGATCTCATATGGTTGTTTACATATTAATTTAGATGCAGAGATATATATATATATATATATATATATATATATATATATGGCGTGTACACGTATATATATGGATGACTTTTATCGATTTATATAAAAATATCGGCTTCACGTCAGAGCACGTGAAAGATGACTGTCTGCCTTTCCTAAATGTACTATTATAGAAAGAATATAATGGTAAATTAAACAGAACAATTTACCATAAACCAACATGATCTGCACAGTATTTGCATTACAGCAATTTTGTGCCATTTCAATATAAATTATCAACAGTTCGTTGTTGCTTTTCAAGAATTGACAGGTTGGTTAGTCAAGATTCTAAAGAAAATGAATATAATGAAGCAATTAACGATGTAATGTCTAATGGCTATCCCAGACAATTAATTGAATCCATTATTAAAAGGGGAGTTAACCAGAAACAGACGTATTATGGGCCAGAAAAGAAAACCGTCTACCTAAACATCCCATTTAAGGGGGATGCAGTTTCCCGAATGGCACAAAAGAAAGTTGAAGCAGCATTGACACGCACATTTAATGCAGCCAAACTACGAGTGTTATTTAGGGTAACACACTTGCTTTTACCAGCAATCAAAGAGAAACAGCCGTTAATGTCGATATCAAATATTGTTTACCAATATACATGCGCAAGTTTTCCATCAACTTACGTAGGCCGATCGATCAGACGGTTAATTACTCGAATGAGAGAACATTGCAACTTAAACGCCTGTTTAAAATCAAATGGTAAATACACGTCTGCTATTGCGCAACACATCATCGAAACATCGCACGCATGTTCCCTAGACGTAGCATTCAAAGTAATAACTAAATACAAAAACAAAAGGGAGCTAGCCATATACGAAGTCTTATGGATAAACAAATTGCAGCCGGATTTATGTAAGCAGAAGAAGCACGTATAAGCATTGAGCTTGAACTGGATGTGACGCACGCAATTTTATTGGTTTCAGTTTTTCACACTCTCTCTATGTTCACATATTTCTATCTTGTTTTGCTTTCCAATTTATATATAAAGATATGTTCATTAGTAGATATTTGAGAAGACAATGCGAAAGAAATGTTTCTTATATCTGATAAAATTTCTTTTTGGTTTTGCACAAGTAAGGGTACAATGAATTTTATTAAAGTTTCGCATTTCATAAAGATATATATATATATATATATATATATATATATATATATCAGTAAACATATATATGGATGATTCTAGATTTCATTATAAGACGTGGGGTGAACTCACATGTTTGCTATATGCTTATTTGGATATTTGCATTGAAATTTTAGATTCTTATATAAGTTAAGAGGGGAACTCACATGGTTGATTATATGTTGATTTACATATACATAATATATATTGTGTGTAGACGTGCATACGTATGGATATTTATGGATTCATATGAAATATGAGTATAAATAGACATATATATGTTAAGTAGATGCCCTATACCCTCAGGGTGAATAGTAGGTACTTTGAGTTCAATGAACTTATTGTTTTGGTATATATATATATATATATATATATATATATATATATATATATATATATATATATATATATATATAAATATAAAGATATTTAAATTTAAAATGTGTTTTGTGTGATCTAATTAATTCATTGAGGGACTCACATGGTTGCTTATATGATATTCATATTATATATGGTGTATACACGTATATATATATATTAATATAGAGTGGATAGATAAATAATTATAAAGATGTAGGAAGAACCTACATGAATGCGTATATTGTTACATATGTATGTAAAAGATATCATGTGTAGATGTATATATGAATGGATATTTAATTACAAGATATGGATATAAATAAATATAAATAAGTAATTAATACAATTTAAATTTAAAAAATAAAAATATTGCTTCTATATTATATACCCAATGTTATCCGTAGGAAGCCACCTTGTTGCTCACATGTAATTTATTATATATGCATAGATATATCAGGTTTAGACAGAGTTTTTTAATAAAAAATAAAATTAATACAGGGTTTGAGGAAAAATGTGTATTTGGTTAAGATACCATTTGTTAATATAGGCTCCATGTTCTAGTTTGTCCAAACGACAGAATAATACTATATTATTTCATCAGTTTTACTAGCCTCTCTCTATAAACTATTGCACACAAGATGAGATTAGGTAAACCGGGAATAGGAGGATTAGTGCAATATGATTGAAATAACTAATCGTGTTGGTCCTTCAACGCGTCCGGAAAAGTAATTAAAATTATCGAGACATCACGGTCAGGCGTGTATGCTAATCCATATGGTTTGTTTATAGTTATTTTATAAATGTCACTTTAAATTATAGTACACATATGTGTGTATAGGTTTTTGTGTGACTGGTGGATGATGTGGTTAATGTAAGTGTATGCATGGAAGTATAAGAGAACGTGTATTAAGACCGGATATTAGGGAAGACAAAAAAATATTATAGAAATTTATATAAATATATGTAGATATGACCTGAATGAGGATATAACATTTGCAACATGTTGTTTTTTTATTGTAAGTATGGTGGCAATCCTGAAGATAGGACTGAAAATCAAGTCCCAAAATTCGGTAAGAAGTCGGAATATCTGGTTTCAACGTCATTTTCAGACATGCAGCTAATGGACGACTTCAAAATGAAGGAACAAATAAGAACTTATCAATCAAGGACAAATAAAATCGGTACACCTCGAAATGCAAATGTTTCAAGATTTTACCGACCTACAAGTGCTATCAATTGTTCCGCACCAGCAAATAGCGGAAAGATAAATATAATTTCGTCCAAAAAATACACCTTTTATATTTTAGATTAGGGATTATTGCATATAGAATGAAAATAGTGGACGTATTCTTCAATGGGTGTCAAATTATTTTATTAAATTCTTTGGACAATCAAAAGAAATAGACTTCAGGACGTTGCCTCATAACATGCATACAGTTAGGAATAAGGTTACGCTGAATTTTTTTTAAATTCCTCATATCGAGCCCTGTCTGGGCAAAATCTCGACATTAAATAATGAGTTCCTAATAAGGATGAAACTGGTCCATCGGATGAATTGACATTTCTACATAATAAAATTCTTGATTTATACTGACAAATGTATGTACATAACGGGTGAGGTGTTTATATGAAGGTCGCAACCTTGATTAAAGCAATTTCATGATATCATTTCATATTTATGTAAATATATCCAAATTGTCAATCAGACAGACGTCAATTTATTAACTACCCTCACCTTTATCTTTCGTAGCTCAACATACTCCTTGATAAGACGTGTCATATTCTCCACCATTCCTGCTTCTGATACCCATTTAATTCGCATTTCATCCTTGATAATTGAGACGTCAATACGGAGATCCATATTTAAATAGTCCTTTTCCTGTGCCTTAATTTGAACAGAAGCGCATGTGAAAAATGACGAGTAATTAAATAGATCAAAATTATATGTGAAAAATAAATATCATTACGATTTCCTGGCATCATGCAACGCTGTTTTGAATGGTTGATATTATTAAGTTAAATTATTACATAAAATGATAATTTAAACGAAATCTGCAAACCGGAAATAAACAGCAATTTAATCTTTTTAAAAGACTGCAAAAATATTTCAATAAATATATCAGTTTGATCTCTGACCACCATTTTTAAATCTATAAATATTTTTAATAATGAAGGTTAAACATATGTGATTCATTTAATTGGCGCTAGCCTCACGATATTACACAGTTAAATAAATGACGCTTAGGAATGGTGCTTTTTTACGCTTACAGACTTGAATTAAAAATATTTAACCAATAAGCGTGTAATAAATAATTGCTCTGTTAACAAACGAAAAAGAATTGGCTTCGTATATCAGACTTTTTGTACCATCTGTGAAATAGCAATCAGATAAAGCCAAGCTTATTCCAAATTAGGTCAATGAACTGATGTGCTATCTGAATTGCGCATTTACGGTTGCTAATTTAATTTCTTCTAACTACTTTATATTCAATTAAATGTATGATCAGATAAATTAATCAAACGTTTTCACCTATTTATCAAGACATAAAAGTAATAAATGCATTCTACCTGTAAAAATGGGGTTAAACGTGAACATTTACATTCTAATAATTCTTATGAATTAATCTCGTTTGAGGTTTGTAGCAAAGTGAGCAACACAGATATGGAGAGTTTTAGAAGTTAAATATTTATAATTTCAGAGAATTATATACATGTATATTTGGAATTACTTACCTATTTAAAAACGACCAGAGGGTTATATCAAATTCAACATGAATGAAAGTTAAAATCCCATATACACACGTGCTTCAGGCTTAAAATAACATGAGATAACACAATGTATTCATACTGACTTTAGAATATCCTTCGGAATCTATATGGACTAATTTATTTCTAGGTATACAATATATAACACTCAATTAAAGAAAATTAGTTGGCCAAACACTTTTCCAAATATATAAGTTAATGGCCATTGGTTGCGCGAGCGGTGACAACGATTACAAAAATCAAGGTTTCAATCTTGATATAAACCCCAATCTTATAGGAAATAAACGTTTGTCAATGTAAAATAAGCTTTGTATAATGTAGAAAAGGCAATTCATCTAGTATATTGGTTTCATCCTTATTGGAAGTTCTTCAAGTACACACCAAAATTTCGTCTTGGACTGGGCTCAAACCTGGGCACGTCTGCTTCGGACTTTGATACTCTAACAATTTAGCACTTACCGTACACAATAATACTGAGCCACCCGGTGTGGCAAGGCAGATCGGTGGTTAGAGTCACAGAATCCGATCCAGACGAGCCCAGATTCGAGACTGGTCTGTAGCAAAATTGTAGACAATGCGTGAAGAGTTCAAAATAATGACAAAACCGATTTACAGGATAAATTGCCGCTTCTACGCTATAAAGTGACTTAGTTTATACTGATAAATGTATGTGAATAATAGAATATGTGATTGTACCAAAATCGCAACCTTGGTTGAAATAAGTAAATAATCCCTCGGCTAGACTATATTTTAGTTATAATTGTTTAATCCAATATTTTAACGAAAATAGACTGGAAATCTTGGATTCATAAAAATTGTTTAGCATTTTATTTCCGCACTATATTGCTAACATATCGATTGTTGAATTGTTAATTCAAATTAATTAACATTTTGGAGATAAAATTAAATTCTCAGTTGGATGTAGATATCTCACATCTACCTAAGCACCAAAGGTGCAAACAATTTCATATTTGTCTCCAACTAGAAAAGATTTTTGTATGACCACTAGTAAATGTTATTTGGACACACAAGTGAAGCATTTATATACTAAACAATGGTTCAGAGTTATTAGCATCACTGTACGTTCGAGGTACTAGTATATGGTAAACGGAAATAGCGCAAAACTTAAAAACCTTCGTGTATAGACTACAAACGTTTGTAATAAGCGTGTTCATACGTATTTTTACAAATTGCCTTGCAGTGCCGTTGGTTTGGTTGCTAGCTGGCCAAAGGCTATGCCCTCGACAAAGCGCATTAGCAACTTTGATTTTATGAAATATACCTAATAATTATTATCAGTTAATTATTTATCAAATATGAAAATCATTAATTTCCGCCTATTAAACAAAAAAATTTATAGACGTAACATTAGCGTTTTTGCTTCATCTTATAAACTGCTTTAATTGAGTATAATAGCAATAATAGAAAAATGATCCTCATGGAAATGACGGATAAAATAAATATCAAAATATCAGTTCAACACGACGGTGCATTTAAACAGTTTCGCACTGGGCTTGGAAAACCAATTGCACAATCTTATTATTTTGCGCATAAATGTGCCCTTCCATGCTTAAATACATCATTACTTGTTAGGCATAGCCTAACTAGTAATAAATTATTTCATATTGAACCCGGAAGAGACGTAAAACAGTTGTTCATTAAAATTCAAACCATCACAAAGGTGATGCAATTTGTATTCTACTATTGCTTCAATCCACACACGTATAAAACTTTGCACCGCAAAATTGCCCCACATATATTTACCAAATAAATTTCTGATTAGGAGCTTAGTTCTGCCGTCTCCTGACGATTTACCAGATATTACACACTTTTTCATGTATATTTTGGTATATATTCTTTGTTCCAAAATTATTAGCTCTTGTTGTATATAATATATAAATGCATATATGAAGGATCTACTAACGCAAGGATACATAAATATCAAAGAAATTTAGCCGGTGGAGCTCTTAATTTGATCAAATTCGACCAAATCTATATTATTTGCAACACTTGATAAGGTCGATACGCATTCATGAAGATAAGCATGCATTTATTATATAGATAACACTAAAGATTAATTTTCATTTATTAAATTTGAGTTAAATAATATTTCATTATACTTTCAAATGGATATTTATGGAACTTGCGATTTATTATTCAACATGGATCGCTCACCGTTAGTTCACTAAAGTCTTTTGAAGCGATATGTTTTAGCTCGCTTGTCGAAAGACGCTCAGAAATTGCCTGAAACAATATGACATAAAAATAAAATTAACTTTTTTAAACTACTTTTACATTTTAAAATATTCATGTTTTAGGAACAATGTGTTTACTTATACGGGTAAGTTCGGATAAATTAACATTTCAAATTAAAGTTGAGTTAAAAATAAGCAGCGATATTATCCGAATTGTGAGGCATATTGCAGGCTTATATAAACGAGGATTGTTCGGTATTAGAATTTATAGATTGATACTTGATTTTATGCATTAAATAAATGATAATACTTATAATTATTAATATTATAATTGCAAGCATAATTATAAATAATATTATAGCTGTTTTTGTTATTAGTAATAGTATTAGTAGTAATAATCATAATTATATTATATATACACCATTATTCTAATTCTTATGTTTATTATTATTCTTATTCTAATTATTAATATTAGATTTATTGTTATTGTAGTTATCATTTGCTGAAGGCAAAGCATCACTATTACTATCTCACATACTTATTACTATTATTCTTCCGTACAAACTTCGGCTTTTAACTTGTCCCGCATTTTTTGTCACAGACCCACAAAAGAGGCGTCAAATCGTGCGGCCTATTCGGGAATGAAGTGCTATGACTTTTATCAGCAATCGGACGTACGATGTTCGCACAATGGACGAAATATCGCCCCGAAAATTCCATACACAATGTATTGCGGCCCACTTTGACGGATCATAGCTCCAAAAGAAAGTGTAGTGGAAACATGTGAATCGCCACATTTGGAGAAGCTATCATGCTGTACGAGAACATACTCCACAGTGGGGAATATATATATATATATATATATATATATATATATAAAGTTAATATTTATATAGGCCATCTTATTGACATTCTTATTTCTATATTTGTAGAACTTTTTTCGTGTACAATTACAATTTATTCGTGGTCGTTATGTTAAGTTAAGAACATTGTTCGTTAAGGTTAATAAATAAATAAGTTTTTTTTACTTTATATGCAAACAAAGTCTATGATGCTCACATAAATAATTCAACTGTTCCTTGTACCCTTCCTATTTGCAAAAACAAAAAGAAATTTTATCAGATACAAGAAACGTTTCTTTCTCATTATCTCCTCAAGTATCTAACAATAAAAATATTTTTATATAGGGATTGGAAGGAAAAACAAGATAGAAATATGTAAACATAGAGAGAGTGTGAAAAACGGAAACCAATTAATTGCATGCGTCTCATCCAGTTCACGCTCAATGCCTGAACATTCTTCTTCTGCTTGCATAAATCTAGTTGTAATTTGTTAATCCATAAGATTTCGTATGTGGCTAGCTCCCTTTTGTTATTACATTTATGCAAACAGAAGCGTGTCCAGGCATTGAGCTTGAACTGGATGTGACGCACGCAATTGATTGGTTTCCGTTTTTCACACTCTCTCTATGTTTATATATTTCTATATTTTTTGCCTTCCAATTTATATAAAAAGATATGTACATTAGTAGATACTTCAGGAGATAATGCGAAAGAAATGTTTCTTGTATCTGTTAAAATTTCTCTTTTTTGCACATTGGAAGTGTACAATGAATTGTATTAAAGCTCGCATTTCAAAAGAATTATTATTATAATTAATAATGTACTAATTTAAAAAAAATAATACTATCACCACTACTACCACTAATACTACTATAATTCTTCATGATAATACTATTATTATTATTATTATTATTATTATTATTATTATTATTATTATTGGCTTATTAAATTATTATTTTATTTATTACTGTTGTTATTATTATTATGAACGAAAACAAATCAGAATTTCGAAAAAAATACCTGACCCCAACATAACAAGAAAAGATTTGTAGGTAAAAATTATAATTTTCATGAGAATGCTTTGAACTATTCCAGATATAAATGATCTATCTATGCAAAGCACAGAAACGAAGTTATTTTTACCTCCGTAGAACACTTTGTCTTGATGAAAATATAGCCTTCTTTAGGTGCTTATCGAGTTTTTCATCACACAACCACTCCACACCATAACCTCAGCAAAAAATATAAGACAATTCAGACGTGGATGACTCCATAATAAGTCTACAACAATATCAAACAAATGAGTACGTGGATCCCATGCCAATAAAAAATCCAATCATACGGGTTTAATTTCACTACTATTAGCCACGTCAAAATATTTTCCTTGTGCGTCACATATCAACTAGTCATTACTGAATAGTTTAGTAGACTGTTTGTGGATATGACAAATATTTCTTTTTTCGAAATGAAATACGTGTGCAATCGTTTAATTAAAAACCAACAGAAATACAGTTTTATACAATATTATTAAGAAAGAATTGAAAACTTTTAGCATAATGGAACATGACACTATTACCTTTGCTAACTAACGAGGTATCATTTAAATCTGTGATGCATTCAAGACCTTCGTTACTTTTGCTCAAAGAAAGTTTTAGAAAAAGCGAGAAATGTGAACTAAATATTCGATTGTAGACGAGACGCGTAGATCAAATATAGGTACATCGACGCAATCTTTAATTATAACGTCTGTAGCAATTGCCCACTATCGTTGCAGAAATAGATTCATTGTGCATCACGCAAGACTTAACAGCAAGCTATCTTTAACTAAAGATTCCTAGTCAAAATTGTGTGTCAAAAGGAATCTTGATATAATCAGACGTTGGTCTGAATTCATTCAAAATGAGGCTTTTGGAACTCTGTGTAAATTGGCAATATCGTTCGACTTTAGAATATCAATGTTTTTATACTGCTCTTGGCTAATGCGAGCCCATGATTGACGCTTGTTGGTCGGTATAATCACAATCAATTTACATTTCCCGGTGCAAATTTCATCAGTCTCTGTGGCTGATAGGTGATCAATGTTCCCATCCATTGTAATTGGTTTAGTATAATATTTTTAAAATTATCCACGGAAGTGTTTCGTTAACCCTTCTTTATATATTTAAAAAAGTTCCATATAAATCTCAAGATAAAAAGTAGAATAAATTTTGACACGTGGTGTACTAGTATGTATTAGGTGTGCGAACCTAGTAACAAATTAGTTCAGTTGTGCCCAGAAGGATAAACCAAAGACAGCATGACTGGAAAGTATAATCTCATGCACATTCGTTTCGTGCTTACTGGCGACTCATCAGTAGGAGATTGTACCGTCCTATTATTCCACATTCTTCTACCGAATATATAGTGGTTAAAGGGCGTAATACCGGCTCCTACTGATGAGTCGCCAGTAAGCACGAAACGAATGTGAATGAGATTATACTTTCCGTTCATGCTGCCTTTAGTTTATCCTTCTGGTCACAACTGAACTAATTTGTTACTAGGTTCGCAACACCTAGTACATACTTGCACCAGGATTTGTCGGAAATTTAGATTTTGCAGGGAATTTGAACAAACAACTTTTGAGTTCTTTAGTTACTGTGTCAGCTGTTATTCTCATTAACGACTCTATCTTAGTTGTAAAAGCAATAGTTGGCGACCTATTTATTGAACAATTTTCTCAGCATCTTGCAGTTTTGATTGATTTTCCTCAATGGAATTAATAAATACGCGGCTTATAAGTTTATTCGTCGGTTTCTGATTATTAATTCTAAACTGCTTAACGAATTTTTTGGCACAACATCTGATTGGATACAAGATTTGAAGAACTTAATTCTTTTCAGAAGTTTGACATGACACAAATGGTTGGAATATATGTGTTTAGTTCCATAAAAGTAAAAGGTTGACCACACTATTTAATAATCTACATAATGTACATGTCCTTCGGATATTACGCAATATATTTATTATTAGGAAATAAAAACACATTTAATACCAAAGTGGATAATGGCCATTAATTTCGAGAGTACTAAACACCATCTAGCAATATTTCTTTCATATACATCCAGGGTTTCCGTTTGAATATGTGGGTGGAAACTAACCTAACATTCTGCTTTACTTCCACTACTTGTTTTGGCTGATTTTTAAGTGCTTATATTTATGTGACTTTGTGTCAGTCTGCGTTTAGGGATAAACGTTTTGCAACTTAGGAAAGATACACTGTCTCACAGGTATTCAAATGATAACGACTGAAATCTGAGATTTTTAACGCCACAACCGAAAAAGGATCAGGAGTTGTTATACTTGAAGATTACGCTTAAAGAGGGTCTATGAATGAGATCAATCAAAATTCAAAACAGACTTAAAACATAAAAAAGATTCAACATATATTAAATTAAGAATAAATGTAATTCTGAAAAATATGGAAAAAAACTATTGATCTGCAATGTTTGATTCGAAAATCAGATCCGGACTCATAGAAGAAAGCCAAAATGCGAAATCCGTCGGAAAAAACACCGCAAGATCGTCCCGCATACCAAAAACTCATAAAATCTTAGCAGCCCCAGCAGCTCCTACGATGCGGCCCATTATTTCAAAGAACAACAACCGTTACGAAATAGCATATACACGAACACCATAATGGATTCTTTTGCGATAGCAGATGAACTAAGGGGAAAACGTCCAACAAAACTAAATGGTCTCGTTTGACTTCTCATTCTTATTAACATACATTCAACTGGAAAATAAAACGACGAACTTGTGTGGCCTTCATATATTTTCTTTAATCGTCTCGTTGGTCATTGTTGACAAGTAGTACATTTGTGAATTTAAAAAATAGCTTTATATATATCCATTTATATACACGTGAACAAACCATATATACTTATGCATATATAAACATATAAGCAACAGAAAGAAGGACAAATTTCGATTCAGAGCACAGATTATACAGCGAACATTACGCGGGAAACGTAAATGATGAGGCCCAACCACATGCGTGCCCAAACAATTCACCAGTTTAAATACATCAAAGTTACGATCTTGATATAAACACATTTCCCATTACGTAAATACATTTGATTCAATTAATCAATTATCAAAAGAAAAATTAAACAGAAATAGTCGTAGATACATTTGTTGGAATAAAAGGCGTATTGTATAATGTATAAAAGTTAATTCATCCAGTTGACCGGTTTCGTCGCTATTGGGAACTCATCACGAATTGTCCAGAATTTATCGCGGAAAGGGATCGAACCTGGGCACGTCTGCTTCAGAATCTGTTTCCCTAATTGCTGTTCCACCTTGACGCATACTAAATAAAATAATTTTGTTTAATCTTCTGGTCCTATTTGAACTATTTTTTCCTAGGTAAGCACCGCCTAGTAAACAGTTGCATATAAGCAACAATGTACGATATTGAAACTTAAGTTGCATACAAATCTCTATAAATATAATGCTTCAGCCAAATGCATATTTATTTATGCCTACTTGCTTATTCTCCTGTTCCTATTTGAATTATTTTTTCCTTGGTAGGAAACACCTAATACAAAGTTGCGTATAATCAACAATGTGCGATATTTCAACTTTAAGTACATGCATATCACAATAAATATAGTCCTTCAGCGAAATGCATATTTATTTCTGCCTACATCTTATAGAATTATCCGTTTATACATACGTGTACAAACCATATATAGTTATATATAAGCATGAATGTGAAATTCTACAACTTCAGGTGAATGCGATTCATAATGAATATTGTATAAAATCCAGATACATCTATTTACAACCACATATTATATAAATATAAGAATAAATATCTATATAGATGTATACAAATAATATATATTATGCGTATTTATATAAAAATATATGTAGCCTTGTTAGATGCTTCCTAATCCAATAAACACAGTTTCCATTTAATATATTATATAAGCAAAAAATAATACTTTATACCTATATCTTCCAAATATAAGTAAATATCCATCTGTATATGTAAGTTAAACAACGAACAGTCAATATTCTATAAGTTTGTACTGTCTCCGCGTTCCGATTATTATTTCTGAATTAATAGTAGGGGTCACCCACTCGGATTCATTATTTATTCCGTTTCATTCAACATAGGTTTACTGTCACTTGAAAAGCTTCATTAAATATTGTGCCTAATGGTTTTTCTACAGATTTCAAATGTATGACAGTCCCATCCAGGGACTGGGACGCCGTGCCTCTGGAAAATTAAACAAATCAATATTTTACCAACCTAAAAACAGCGTTCGGATGTTCGTCATAGTCAATGGCGATATGAAAATATGTGATAACAGCGCTGCACAATTAAATACTTCATTAATAGATATTTCAACGTTCGCACCTTGTTCAATTATCTTGTCGATAGTTTTTGCTAAATAAGCCGTAACAGTAAAAGGAAATATGTCAGTCAGCTCTCCTATGTTGAAAACGCCGAGAATGCTAATTTGTAATCTGAAAAAGGAGACACAATTTAGAGAATCATTAATTGGGTTCAATGAGAATTCTGGATTTCCTTCTGGTTCTATTCGAACTTTTTCTTACTAGGCGCGTCACATCTAATATACAATTGCAACAAACAGTAAATTACTGTTATATATTTAATTGAATGATTTCCTGATTACCGCGAAAAGTGCTAACTGCGACCGATCTAGACCAGAGTGTATAGATTTTTTGGAGAAGCAGGTGTACTGAAGTAGTTGTAACACTCAATTTATGTAAAATTGAGCACATCTTTAAATCCATTGCGTTGGTACTTTTAACCGACTCGGCAACCAAAGTAATGTACAATGTAACTATCAAATACTGACACAGCAACCATGGTGTTAATACACTTAACAGGTGTCATATTTATATATAGTGAGTAGGCTTTGAAGTCGCATTTTCGAAAACTTTATATGAAATCAGCTTCACCATTGTCTGTTTACACATTAGAATATGATATTATATGGTCTAATGTTCCACATTCTCCACTCAAATTTTTAATGGATATAGGGCGTAATACCGGCTCCTATTGATAAGTCGTCAATAAGCCCAAAACGAACGTGCATATGAATTTATAACATTACTTTCATACTGACTTTGGTGTATCTATTTGGTCCTTTGGTTACTTGTTCACGAAATGTAAAATAATTTGAAAATGGAAGCTTCTACATGTACGAGAATTACACCAATAAAAGAGACAATTTAACGTTGAGCCATTACCAGTGCAAGTTCAAAACAATCTCACTATATATATATATATATATATATATATATATATATATATATATATATATATAAAATCAAGAAGTGTTATAAACGAAATTGACACGAAGTTTTTAATTAGACTGCTATTTGCATTGTTTGTAAATATAAACTTTAAAAGGGACTATTTTTCTTATATTTGAAAATAGATAGAAGTTTAAAGCAACCAATTGTTGTAAATTACTTGATAGATTAAAAATAAATGATGGCAACATATTTGTTTCACTTCATTGCAGGCGCCAAACTTTCTTTTTTTTAATAAAAATTTGTCTAAATTGTGTCAATATACTTACGAAAATGTATAGTTGATCTGGTTATTTATTCATTCATTATTTTTTTAAACCTATTATCAATTGAATATAGCATGAGTTAATTAACTATATAAACAGTTTGAGAAAACTTACGTTAATGATTTCCTTAAGCGTATTGTGAGCGTCATCTTTCACGACAATATATCGGTGCCGTGGTCTGAGATCAATCACGTTCTGAATAACGCTGTTTGTATAAATATTTATAATTAATTCTGAGAACTAATTTAAACTACTAAAAAAGTATACTTTTAATTAGGTGCATTTATGCAGTTGGCATTGCACATGTTGGAAGCCACATATTTAACTGATCTATCCAATTTGTTGCATACACTAACAACGAAAATCCTTTGATGGATTGGTGTTTACTTTAAGCTCGCAAACGGGATTAAAGTATAGAAGGATTCATTTATATTTGTTGTTTAAACCATGCAGCCATAAAATGCAAGCAAAATAAAAAGAGATGAAAGAATATAAGCGGCCAAGTAATGTCCAGTTAGTGTACAAATTTCATTACTTACTTTTCAGCGACAATAATGAAGCACGACAGATTAGTTTTGGTTAATTTCAATTTTTTTAACTTTTCAGCCTAGAAAAGCCAGAAGTGTGCCTTATATGTAGTTTGATTTTTCGTAAAAACCGTTCAACTATTAAGAGAATTTAGTAACTATATTTTTTTACTAATCGTCTTATCCGACAATAAAACTTAGTAGGTTCAAACTAGACACGTAATAAGGTATCGAATAAGGGAACGTCATAGACGATGCGAGCCTATTTTAATTAGAAGTATTATGAGGGATAAATTTTTTGCCCTATTTACTTTCTGTTTTTGTTGTCGGTTTTTGGTCTAGAAAAAAACACTATCTTCCTGTATTGTGCAGTCAAATTTAATCGAATTTATGTGTAAATAATTCTGGCCTCTCGATAGCAAATGGAAACTAGTTTACTTTTAAATGTGGTTTGCAGCCCGTACCTCTGCTCTAAGCGGTCTGAATTGTACATTTGTTTACTTTGTTCGAATTTTATTCTTGCTATGGTGTATTCTGTAATAAATATCTGGTCGAAAAAAAACATTCAGAATTACGTTAAAAATTTAATTTTTGTTATGAGTTTTTATATAGAAAAGTGGCCATATTTAATAGGCTGTAATATTTGCAACGTAAAATATTTTCATATTTAATAGTATTCTTTTAAATATCAGAACTTCTTTGCTTGTACCTACCATCTTGCTATACTTTTAATAATATTTATAATGCTAAAATGAAAAGAACAAGAATTTTCAACTGACAGTCAACATTATAAGTGTGAGAAGGAAACCAGATAATCCAAAATAATTATAAATTTCAATAATCATTGTACTCTCTTACATAAATTCCCTATGTTTATATTTCAATGAATTAAAATTTTTTCCTGAAATTTCAAGTTAACTTTAAATTTAACAAACCAAATTTATAATAGATTTTCTTGAATAGTTGTGCAGTGCACGCGTCACATCTTAATTATACGCGATTTCCGTTCGCGGGTTGTCGATTTGCACTGACAGTTTCGCAAAGATCCGATTGATCCTCATTTCGAAGTACGCATCGCGTTCGTCTTCTTGTTGGATGGGTGCGGATTCGTCCACTTATTCCAGTGTTGAGGCCTTGGGAAAAAAGGATGAATTCGCACCCAGCCAACAAGAAGACAAACTCGATGTGTACTTGGAAATGGGGATCAATCGGATCTTTGCGAAACGGATAATGCAGAGCGACAACCCGCGTACGAAAATCGCGGAGAGTTAAGATATAATAAAAATCGAAATGTGTAATAAAATTGAAAGGCAAGAGAACTTAATACGATTTTCAATTCATTTTCATGCTAATGGGTGTATTGCGAGCCTCTCATTATCAGCCAAATGGCACCTTAGTTTATCAAATATTTTCAATTAATGTAAATTTCTTAGTACCCTTTCCATTTGCAAAAATAAAAAGAAATTTTATCAGATACAATAATGGCTTCGTTCTCATTTTCTTCTCAAGTATATAACAATGAACATATCTTTATATATAAATTGAAGGGCAAAAACAAGATAGAAATATGTAAATATGGAGAGAGTGGGGAAAAAAGAAACCAATCAATTGCGTGCGTCTCATCCAGTTCAAGCTCAATGCCTGAACATGCTTCTTCTGCTTGCATAAATCCGGCTACAATTTGTTTATCCATAAGGCTTCGTATATGACTAGCTCCCTGTTGTTATTGCATTTGGTAATTATTTGAAATGCTACGTCTGGAGAACATACGTGTGATGTTTTAACGTTGTGTTGCGCAATTGCAGACGTGTATTCACCATTTGATTTAAAACAGGAGTTTAAGTTATTGTTCTCTCATTTGAGTAATTAAACGTTACAATGAGATAACATTGTAACTTAAACGCCTGTTTAAAATAAAATGATGAATACACGTCTGCAATTGCGCCACACCTCGTTGAAACATCACAAGTATGTTCTCCAGACGAAACATTTAAAACAATTAATAACTGAAATAACAAAAGGGAGTAAGGCAAATACGAAGCCTTATGAATAAACAAATTGCAGTCGGATTTATGCAAGCAGAAGATACATTTTCAGATATTGAGCATGACCTGGAGGTGACGCACGCAGTTGATTGGTTTCCCTTTTTCACACTCTCTCCATGTTCACATATTTCTATATTGTTTAGGCCTTTCAATTTATATATAAAGGGATTTTCATTAATAGATACTTGAGAAGAAAACGAGAAAGAAGCGTTTCTTGTATCTGATAAAATTTCTTTTTATTTTTGCACATGCACAATGAATTTCATTAAGGCTAACATTTCAAAAGAAGTAATGTAAATTTGTTATACATCTTACTTTTTCCACGAAGTAAATTAAATAACTTCTGAGGATTCACTCCCCGATTAACGAGTAGTTTTCTATCATTTTTAACGTAAGTTTACTCCCCAATATATTTCAACTGTTAGCCATAGTCTATTACCTGCACAATTCCAAGAAAAAATCCCCACTTAAGTGAAAAAAATTGGCTTTATACAATGGAGACTGACTTTAATCGATTTTATGAAATAATTGCAAATATAACTATTTATTTATAAAAAGCATAATTGTAATAAATTCGACTTACGAAGCAAAATCACGAATGTGTATGGTGGGCACGACATTTTCGCCAGTACCGGGAATATTTAAATACTCTGAATTGGTCCATGCAGCCTTAAGTTAGAGAATAATAAAATTTAATTTGAGACCAAAATAAGAACCAAAATGATTGAATGTTTTTAGGTATAATGCACCTATTAATGTTTTAGCTAACGTTGGACAAGAAATCTATGCTTACGTCAGCTTCAGCGAAAGGTTAAATTCTACTGCCGCATTCAATACCTAAACATTAACTACTAATAAGTATGAGCCGATAGCACATTCTATCTTATACTGATCCATTGATGTCGATTGTTTTCTCAAGTGGCAGTTGTTCCGTATGCTTTATTCAATAGGATCACAAACTTGTTACTGCTGTAAGACGATATTAAGGCTGGTTTCGTGACAATTTCAGTGCACCTTCAATAATTTCTGACAGCCGCTGTCCAGTTCTACGCCTGTGCGCGGTAAAACTGCGTTAACTAACGACAGAAGATCCAAATGCGTTTTCTTGCGCTTCAGAATAAAATGCACTGGACAGTTTGAGCAAGTTGAAGTTCAGCGGCTTATTATCAAAGAGCACTAAATAATCTGGCATTTTATCAATGGGTAAATGATGCTTGTCAGCATTGGGTGGCCATATATTAAAGATAAGAATGACTTCGAATAAAAATTACACGTTCCCTCTAAAAATGAGAATCCTAGTGTACCTTTATAGCCTACTGATAACCATATATAATAGAGCGTAAAATTATTCGAAATTGAACAACAAAACCAAGTTACCGTAAATAAGCTTATCAATGCATCTCTGAGTTTAAAAGTATTAATGATATTCTTACAAAGTACCAATACTCTTTCTTACTAGTCGGTAATTGAATATATATATATATATATATATATATGTATATATATATATATATATGGGTTCCTCATTTCCATCGAAAGAAGTGCATAGGTTCTAAGGATAAAGTAGAGGAAGGCGATTACCAACGTAAGCTGTTTTTTACGTAAACAAAAAACACAGAAATACGAAAAATGGGATACCACAGTTTGTATTAGGTAAACAAAACCCGTTATGAGCAATTTACAATGTTTCATTCAGTTATAGCATACGATAAAATTCGATTCTGAATCCGACTCAATGCAGAAGTAGTACAGCTATATATTGCGTTACAATTTGGTACCCAGTTTTGCAAATAACCTATTTGACTAGCGATTGATACAAATTTATTTGCGTATGCAAGATTTTACGTACGTAATCTCGTTCAGGAGTATGAAAAATATATACTCGCGAACTCTCCATTTTTTGCTAATTAAAGAAAAATTACTTTAAAAGGCTATTAGATTTGACCTCTGGTCTTGAAGGAAATTTGCGCATCTAAGTGATTATCATTGTTTTCAGTGCCTAATTTTGCAGAATGGTCGACCTTTGGTAAAATAGCAGTAACAATATTAAAATCCTATCTATTTATACTTTATACCATAAAATGGTGGTGGAGAACTCAACTTTCCATAACACATGCAGAAATTTTACTACAAATTGATGCAGATGGAACAGTGATCCGTCATCGTATTCAAGTCGACCACGTTCTGGAAGACAATATTAAAAAAGTATTACAGTCAATCTGTGTGTTTGCAAGAATGTATTAGGATTTGCGAACCTAGTAACAAATCAGTTCAGTTGTGACCAGAAGGATAAACCAAAGGCAGCATGAACGGAAAGTATAATCTCATGCACATTCGTTTCGTGCTTACTGGCGACACATCAGTAGGAGCCGGTATTACGCCCTTTAACCACTCTATATTTGGTCAAAGAATGTGGAATAATAGGACGGTACAATTTCCTAGACGAATGTGCAAACCTCCAAGAGTGAAGCTAACATCACCTAAAGACAACGACAAAGCGACTTTAATGCTAACTCGCACTGTATAATATATATACCGAGTCTGTAAAGGATACTAACACTATGGCTCTTGTGTTAGTAACCGATACCAACATTATTGTACCGAAAAGGTACATGGTACTAACACTATGGTTACCGTGTCGGTACACGATACCAACCTGATGGATATCACTTTATGCTATAATTCACCGAAATTGAGAATTACAATTTCTGAACACCTGTTACTCCAGTAAATCCATACATTCTGGCCTTGATCGAAATCAGTTATCACATTTCGCGGTAAGCATGACATCATTCAATTCAATATATAACAGTTAAATACTGTTTGTTGCGAAGAACTAATATATATTCAAGTATGTATTAGGTTTTGCGAACCTAGTAACAAATTAGTTCAGTTGTGACCAGAAGGATAAACCAAAGGCAGCATGAACGGAAATTATAATCTCATGCACATTCGTTTCGTGCTTACTGGCGATTCATCAGTAAGAGCCGGTATTACGCCCTTTAACCACTCTATATTTGGTCAAAGAATGTGGAATAATAGGACGGTATAATCTCCTAGACGAATGTGTAAACCTCCAATAGTGAAGCTAACATCACCTAAAGTCAACGACAAAGCGACTTCAATGCTAACTCACACTGTATAATATATATACCGAGTCTGTAAAGGATACTAATACTATGGCTCTTGTGTTAGTAACCGATACCAACATTATTGTACCGAAAAGGTACATGGTACTAACACTATGGTTACCGTGTCGGTACACGATACCAACCTGATGGATATCAATTTATGCTATAATTCAACGAAATTGAGAATTACAATTTCTGAACACCTGTTACTCCAGTAAATCCATACACTCTGGCCGTGATCGATATCAGTTATCGCATTTCGCGGTAAGCATGACATCATTCAATTCAATATATTACAGTTAAATACTGTTTGTTGCGAAGAACTAATATATATGCAAGTATGTATTAGGTGTTGCGAACCTAGTAACAAATTAGTTCAGTTGTGACCAGAAGGATAAACCAAAGGCAGCATGAACGGAAAGTATAATCTCATGCACATTCGTTTCGTGCTTACTGGCGACTCATCAGTAGGAGCCGGTATTACGCCCTTTAACCACTATATATTTGGTAGAAGAATGTGGAATAATAGGACGGTACAATCTCCTAGACGAATGTGTAAACCTGTAATAGTGAAGCTAACATCATCTAAAGTCAACGACAATGCGACTTCAATGCTAACTCACACTATATAATATATATACCGAGTCTGTAAAGGATACTAACACTATGGCTATTGTGTTAGTAACTGATACCTTTTTTGAAATCGATGAGTACCGGATACTAACACTATGGTTTCCGAGTCGGTACATGATACCAACCTGATGGATATAAATTTATGCTAAAGTTCACCCAAATTGAGAATTACAA
>JAQBSW010006542.1:0-47736 GCA_029291075.1 Eudiplozoon nipponicum | reverse complement strand
TGTGTGTGTGCTTCCATTTGTAGATATTTCAGGAGAAAATGAGAAAGGAACAGTTCTGGTATCTCATAAAATTCCTTTGTATGCTTGTGCATGTGAAGGGCACTATGCATTTATTACAGCTCGCGTTCCAAAAGCATCTATATGTAACAATCAATCACATGCATATATCTCCTGCGTGACGAAATAAATAAGCATTATATAAATTATTTGCATATGAAAGAACTAATAAAAAATATACCTCTTGAATGTTTTCACCATTATCATTACCATCATCTTCATCACCACCAGCCTGAAACTCAGATATTTGATAAGACTCTTGTAGTTGGCTTCCAGTGGCAGTGAAAGGTTCGTAGCTTTCGCAACCATCAATGCTACTACCTGCAGCAAAATTAGTTGGCCCAGTTCTCGCCTCATTAAAGACGACAGATCCACTTGGATAACTATGTTCAGAACTGAGGCCAATTTCCGCAGTTGAAAGTAAAGCTGGAACTGTTGCAGTATTAAAAATGTGTATTTATCGATTATATATAGGCATAAAACTACATACGCGTACATAAATACACGTGCCTTCAAGTAAATATGCTTGAGCGTAATTAGTAGTATTTTCCTATAGCGTGAATGAGACATTTAATTAGGAGAGTAAAAATTTCAACAATATTACCTCACGCATTGAAGAATCAAAAATGCCTTCAGAATTTTCAAGATTCAGGCTAAAAAGCTATTAACAAAGAAATAATTCAAAGTGAAGTGAAGCTGAGCATAGAGAATGTGTACGCATCCTAAGTTCAGTCACTTCATGTCGTTTTTTAGAGTTCTACTTTAATTTAAATCAAGTTTACAATTCATACAGCCTCAGATAACATTTATTGGATGCCTTATTGAATAGTCACAAAACTTCCAGTTGCATATATTGAAACGTTTCAATCTTTCCTGTTCATCATCAAAACACAAAAGAAAACCAATATTTAATTCAATTTGTGCAGTTGGGATTTCAGTCAACTTCGGTGTACCTAACAGGTTTCAGGGAACGAGCACCGCAGTAGAACTTCCGCAAACAAATTTTAAAATGCAGTAGTTTAGACTTTGACGCCGCATTGCCATCGGATATCAGTTTATGTAGTGCATAAGTAGCGTAAATCAAGGAAAACTTGGTAAATGTAGGTATAATTCTACTTCAAGTGTATGTTTTCACAACAGTCAAAAAGGTAAATATTATGCTACATATTATTTTGACTAAAAAATTGGTCCTTTTTATGATAAATTTAGAAACAAAATACGAGTCATGTTAGATTGTTTATTTACATTATAAAACACAATAACAGAAGTAAAACACAAAAAGATGTGCACGTACATATAGATGCACAAATACTTTTCCAAATTTGACCCATATCGGTACAAATTTATTTTGCTTATTAAACTTCAGAGAGAATTCAGCAACAAACAACCTAGGCAACACGAAGATTTATACATTGAAAGGGAAGAAATGCGCCTGGTTTGGAATGATTTAAAAATATGTGTATAGTTCTTTAAAAAAATGAAGTCCCATTTGCCAGCTACGTTGTCCCAAATGCTATGAAATCTATTTTTCGCAATCAGCTTGCCTTAGACGCTAAACGTTTTGATCAGTTAATTGATGCTCATGTTTAAATAGATTGTGCTGTAGAAGTGAAACGATTTTAACCTAGGCATTGATGTACATAATACGTTAAGTTAAAAATCAAATTAACTACGTATTGGGAATTTTAATGGACACTATTCTTATAATTTTTGTGGTATTTTCTGATGACGCTGTCTTTTAAAAGGCAAATTAATATATGCGACATTCGTTATGTTTGTGGTTTCCTGTCCCTTTAACGTGAGCTATATTTCATTTACGATATTAGATTTGGCCAAACTAGATACAAATTAGTTCACATAGGACCAAAAAGATAAGCCAGTCTGCGTTAACACGAGAGAGGACGTCTAGTATATATTCATTGCGTGCTTGCTGGTAACTCATCAGTAGGAGTTGGCAAGGGAATAGCGGATTTTTATAATAGCTGTAATATTTAATAATGAAATCAACAGTATCGTTTTGGCAAATTTTAAGGATTGTTACATATCACATATAACGAATTGGTTTTGAATTCACATTACTAAAGGACTGCTATGAACTTGGACCTACCATTACCTTAATACACATTCGTATGAGAGATTGCACTGTCTAACTGGCCTACATTTGTTGGCCCAATACATGTAAGGCGTAAGGCATAGTACTAGCTCCCACTAGTGAGTTTCTAATAAGCACGAAACGCATTTTACATGACGAAAAACATAGATTGTATAGATGAAGGCAAATTTATTTGCGAATATTACTGCTAATATCTTGAAAATTTAATTTCGTTTAATGTTAACTATAAAGAAGCTTAAATGACATGTTGAGTATACATAACTTTCCAAACAAATGAATGAACGTTTTATGAGTTTGTCACATGTATGAAGTGTTTTCCAGTTTCCTTAGTGAGTTATTGAATGTTTCTGTTTATATCAATTATTTTATAATTGCATGACATCTGGTCATTAGTGTGGTGTTAGCTAGTTGCCTATGTGGGCTACGTTTTAGTTTCGTTTTTGAAACTGGTGAGGATGGACCAAATAAAGAAGGCTGTCGAAATATTTTGTTAAAGAAAGAAAACTACTGAAAGAACAACTGCGTTAGTCAAAACGCAAATCAAGTAATTTCTTTTAATCAAGCTTTGCAACAATTTTTTCATTTAAGGTACACTGCCTATTTGAGAAAGATTGCACATTTGCTTAGCGTGAATGTTTATGCTTTTTTTAGCTTAATTTGATTCAACATTGTTCTGGTGTGCGTGTTTAGTGGTGATTGTACAAATTCTATTTCGTGCCAAGCACTGCAGTATTTTCTTGCTTTGTCTCGCATCTGCTTCTTGCCTGTTTTCTTGTCAAAATGACTTTTTCGCTGCCCTCATGTTACTAAATTTACATTCGATGACTTTCGCACAGATTGAGTTTTTGTTTGCTAAAAATACGTGCTGCTTTCTTTATTCACGGCCAGTCCATTTCTATATTATGTTGCTGAAACTTTCGAACATTCAGCAAAAGTTTTATTGCTGTTGATATTCAGTGCTTTATAAATGTTTAAGAGTTTTTCTGATATCGCTTTTTTACGAATTGAGAAGTTAGTTGTGCTCACTTGATGCCCTATTTGGTTTACCTCATCACTAATGACGGTGGGATTACTTACCCCTGGATAAACTATTGGAAAAGTTTTGAAGGACTATTGATTAGCTGCATCGTGGTAATTCAAAATAAAAAGGTGATTCAATAAACAGGGGAACAAAAATCAACTACGTCCTCAGAATGATGGAAAAATACGTCGCAACATCTATAGCAGATTTTAGAGAAAACCAGGGTTCTTGGAAGAAATCCATAAAGCGAAACCGATTAACAAGTATCACAAAAGGCTATATGGTGGGCCAAAATTACACAGAGCTCAAACAACTCTCGGAATTCTATCACTGCGTCAATAATGTCAATGAGAAAAACGCCACAGCACATACCTGCCAAGTTATTATGCAAACACTTGTAGCCAATCCGAAACATTTTTGAAACACCGACTATTAAAGAATTAGCACAAGAAATGAAAGCCAGAACGTCGCTAATGAAACAGTGATCTCAGTGGATTTGACGTCGGTGTTTACAGACATTACATTAGCAAAGACGACGATGATTCTCTGCGACTTAATCAAAGATGAATATCCGGATTATCCAATTAATGTAAAGGACAAAAGAACTTATACAGGCCTGCATATCAAACGCTCCATTTATATTTAATGGTGAGTACTGTCGTCAATTCAAATTTGTTGCCCTGGTAAGTTGTATAGCATCAATTCTGGCGGATTTGTATATGTATCATCTATAATAGACCGGGCTACAGATTATAATTTAACAATGTATAGTGTATTAAGGGTATGTTGACGATCTACTGTTCCTCATAACAAAAGCTGTAAATCCTAGAAAACTTTATGAACAGGCAAACAAAACCGATCCTGATACCAAATTTAAACTGGAGGAAGAGAAAGACGTGCTTCTTTTTTCGAAATTCAACTGTTCCTACAGAACGATGGCAGGCTTAAACATCAATACATCGGAAATCCACATTCACAGGACAATACATTCTTTACAGCAGCAGTGTCCCAAAATCTAACAAAAGGAACTTGGCAAATAACTTAGCCTACTGAATCCGAAATATATTGTCCGAGCACAAAATCGAACAAGAGTTAGAACATTTGAAGATCTTGCAAATTATAAATTATCCAGATAAATTCATTGATATTAACATGAGACCGCACCCGGTTCGCGTAACTAAAGACAGTAACAGAAAGGTCTACATAAACATGCCTTTCTGAAGAGATTTTCTAGCCTCAATAATAACTAGAAGAATAAACCGAATCACGACACCAAAATTTCTAAGTATCACAGTCAATGTCACATTCGATAAATAGAGTAATTTGTTAGAACGCTAAAGATAACCGTTCTTTCTCAAAATCTCTTGTTGCTTTCGATTTTAATAGTAGGTGTGGTAGTACATACATTGGAAGAACGAAGAAACACCTTATCAATAGAAATTATCGACAACTAGTC
This sequence comes from Eudiplozoon nipponicum, assembly GCA_029291075.1. Taxonomy (NCBI): domain Eukaryota; kingdom Metazoa; phylum Platyhelminthes; class Monogenea; order Mazocraeidea; family Diplozoidae; genus Eudiplozoon; species Eudiplozoon nipponicum. The sequence goes on along the minus strand of JAQBSW010006542.1, from coordinate 43,089 downwards.
AAAACTAAATCAAGAAGGAAATAGCACCATTTGCCAAATCAGCCACAAATGCTCATGTAATCCAAACCGGTCACTAAGTGAACTAACTCTTTTCCCTAAATCACGTTTACGATCAAGAAGTACACACCAATCCCATAGTATTTAACCATTCATCGAAAAAATAGCGAAACTACTGTCAGTCAGACGTACTGACGCGTATCGATCTTCCATGATCAGCAATGCATATATACATCATCATGATGGATGGACAGTAAAATTAGACAAACGGCTCTGACCTCTAGTGGTCTTGCATACACTGCACTTGACTGGAAATGTTGGCTACACAATTTATATGCAGTCACGAACATTTTCTTTATGCAGCTTTCGCCACACACACACACACACACACACACACACAATATATATATATATATATATATATATATATATATATATATATATATATATATATATATATATATAATAGATAACACAATTAAACAGTCGATGATTGCATGGGTGGTAGTAACAGTTCTTTAAATCAAGTTTGCGAGCTTGAAGTACACACCAATCCCATAGTATTTAACCATTCATCGAAAAAATAGCGAAACTACTGTCAGTCAGACGTACTGACGCGTATCGACATTCCATGATCAGCAATGCATATATAAATCATCATGATGGATGGAAAGTAAAATTAGACAAACGGCTCTGACCTCTAGTGGTCTCTCATACACTGCACTTGACTGGAAATGTTGGCTACACAATTTATATGCAGTCACGAACATTTTCTTTATGCAGCTTTCGCCATATATATAAATAGATAACACAATTAAACAGTCGATGATTGCATGGGTGGTAGTAACAGTTCTTTAAATCAAGTTTGCGAGCTTGAAGTACACACCAATCCCATTGTATTTAACCATTCATCGAAAATGAAACTACTGTCAATTCTGGACGTACTGACGTATCGACTTCCGCAGTCAACAATGTATATAAATCATCTAATGGATGGAAAGTAAATTAGACAAACAGCTCTGACCTCAGGTAGTCTTACGCCCCACTGCACCCGACTGGAAATGGCACCGTTTATATGCAGTCCTGACATTTTCTTTATGGCTGCCACACACACACCCACACACATATATATATATGGTAACACAATTAAACAGTCGATGATTGCGGGTGAGCGTGACAGTTCTTTAAATCAAGTTTGCAGGCAGAGTAACTAATCTATTGTAGTTAACCATTTGTAATGGTAGCCACCGTCAGTCACACATGTGGCCTTCGACCTTATGATGATCCTCATCAGAGTACGAGGCAAACCCGTATGGATGAAACCACCAATGCATATATCTTAAATCAAAATTAGATAAGCGGCTCTCACCTCTAGTAGTCTCGCTTAAATTGTACTTGACTGTACAATTTCCATGCAGTCACGAACGTTAAATTTTTGCAGCTTTCGCCTCATATGTATAGGTAATACACGAAAAGAAATTTATGAAGATTTTACGAGAAATCTGCAGCAAGATCGCTACCGACCTCAATTCGATTCTATATCGCTGAAGGTTTCTAAACACAAAATAGTATGCGCATATGCATCTGACTCTACTGCTGTTTTACTACGTATAGGAGATTTTACTGTTCAAACGTCCCACATTATTGACTAAGCATATAGTTTCTGTGAGGCTTAGTGTCGTCTCCTACTCGTGAGTCGGTGAGCACGAAATGAATGTTTGCATGGTAGAACATTTTTTAGCCATGACGGATTTAAAGCATTATTCTGGCCCTATTTATACAGCTTTTTACTAGATACGTCATACATAATGCATAAAAGCATTTATGCCAATTTTCACAAAAAAGGATATATATATATGTATATATAGTTTATCTCATGTTAGCTTAAATAAATTGGTCTGATGCCTACTCGACAATAAGGCTGTTGCCGATAGGAATGGACTTGTCATTGGAATGTAACCGAACATATACTGACTGGTTTACCTTTCGTCATATTTGAACTGTTTTTTTACTAGGTTCGCAATACCTAATACGCATTCGCAAATATATACTGGTTCACCGCAACAATCAATATACAACTATTATATTTTAAATACCACGGAATGTAGTAACTGATATTGATCAAAGCGAAAGTGTATGGAATTGCTCGATATTTTGTGAAATTTAGCATATCATGGTATCCGTTCTGTTGGGCAATTTACCGATTCAGAAACCATAGTTTTGCTACTATTTATAGGCTCGGCTTTTAAATCGCATCATAGAAGACTTCATATGAAGTTAATTCCAATACTACTAGAACACACATTCGTATTGGAGATTGTAAGGTCCAAATGTCACACATTTCTTGACGAAATATATAATGGGTATAGGGCGTAGCAACGGCTCCTACTGGTGAGTCGCTTGTAAGCACGAAATGCATATGTAAATGAAATTATATCTTTCGTTCATGTTGATTATGTTATATATTTATGGTCCCATTTGGATTAACGTTACTAGGCACGCAATACCTTATGCAATCTTGCATACATATTAGTTCACCGCAAGAAAGCAATATACAACTGGGTTACAATAAAATTTATACAGAAATCCTATTAATTCAGATCATTTGATTAGCCAGCCATCAAACTAACCTGCATAACTATTTTCACTTGAATTAACGACAGATGTCTCAACACTGGTAATTGCCGCATTAGGGAAACCAATTTGCGCCATACTTCCTGACAATGCTACGCATCCAGCCTGCTCCTCAACTGATGCTTGTGACTCATGTACAATAAGCATCTGAGGAACATGCGATACGGTATTAGGCTGTTGTGTTGTCAGGGATGAAGATGCTGAACTATTGCCCATACTAAACACTTGCGCTGGAGCCAGCTGACTGTCCAAAAGCGTCGCAAAACTAGTGCGGGTAGGTCCACTTGCACCAGTGCTATTGGATACACCAGATACGTCGGTTTTGGCCAAAGACTTTGCTGCTGCGATGCTGGATGCATTTGGGCTTGGAAAGTCTTTAGACTGATTATGTCTCACGAAGGGGTTTGTCAGAGTTGAAATTGAAATATCTTTAGATAGCAGATATCCATTTTCTGTTTGTTATTTTCAGAAAAAGTTCTAGCTTAAGTTAAATTGGTATTTCGGAGTGTGACACGAACACAAATGCTATAAAAAACGTCAAAGTGATTATTAAACAATCCTTGATGACACGGGTGGTGATAAATATTCAATAAATCAAGTCTTCGAGTTTGATTTAAAGAATTTTAGTGTTTATGTTACGCGCAAAGCATTGAAGCGATTGTATCTCATTAACATAGAATCTTAATGATGTTACGCAGCTAACAAGGGGATAGGAATCGTTTAATCACTATACATAGCATTAAATAGGCATACAATATATTGATGCGTTGCTGAGAGGAAAATGATGAAAAGATCCATGGATGAGGAAAGATTGATACATTTAAAGGGGTGCAATTAGTTGAGAACAACTTACTTAAACGACATAAAGAAACGTATCCACTTTACCCATTATACAGCGCATACACTAGACACATTAAACTGCAATACAAAGAAACATTACCAATACAGCTTCCTTATGGTCTTTGAAGCCCCGTTAAGAAATGGTTGTTTAGAACGGCGTCTAAACGGTACTCTCTTATATGTCGCATAGCTTCTTATTAATTTACACGTACAGTACATGATTACCATTTTAATTCTTTTTTAGTATAATACTTCAACAGTTGTACCGTCCTATTATTCCACATTCTTCTACCAAATATATAGTGGTTAAAGGGCGTAATACCGGCTCCAACTGATGAGTCGCCAGTAAGCACGAAATGGTTGTGCATGAGATCATACTTTCCGTTCATGCTGTCTTTGGTTTATCCTTCTGGTCACAGCTGAACTAATTTGTTACTAGGTTCGCAACACCTGACATGTACTTGCATATATATTAGCTCTCCGCAACAAACAGTATTTAACTTAAACAGCTAGTTTATCTGACCAAACTGAACACTATGAGAAAAAAGTGAACTCGGCATCCCAAAGAAAAACTGACATTAAATGGCGGTCATCAAAGAATCCCAGAACCACTGTTCATTATAAAAGAATACAATAGATCTATATAACCACAGTTGGTCTAAAAGTCGAAGTGAAAAATAAAATCGTCGAAATATAGACTTTGTTGTTAGTTATGCCATAATGATCCAATATCATGTAAAATTAAGCAAAATACTGAATAATTAATTAACTTTTATGGAAGTTCAGTATAACTATAGCAAATAATAGTGAAATCTGTTGCATGCCAATAAGGAAATTGTGTAACAAATATTCGAGTTAAGTACTGAAAAATGATACTAATAGAGGTGACCTACAGCTTAGATTTTCATTTCCACCAGTCAGTTTTGTGTATTTCTCTTATGATGGCATAAATAGGTCCAAGCATATCAGAAAATGCAGCTAACTATTCTTATGTAGTAGTGTACGAAACAATTTAAAATTTTGGGTACGATTTCATTTAAAGACTTCAAGTGTGATTTAAAACTACGTATTACAACCCGGGCAGCAAGGTTGTGTATCCAGACAACAGCATTACTGAAAAGCGTCAGATTTAACCAAAATAGTTAAACCATTTCGCTCGTATCGTAAACTCTGATAATTAAATGGAGTATCTAATTACCAGAAGTAAGTTAAATGCTAAATGTATAATGATATCTCCTTAAATAAAGAATTTAAACTCATGTTTTAGGAAAGCGCATAATTTCCAATAGTATACGTCAGCTAAACTAACGAACACATATGAAAGTAAATAATAAGGGGGAAAATGAGTACTATGTTTTTAAATGTCCATGTATCAATTTATAAAGATTTCCTCCGAGCGGTGATTCATTTTTTAGTACACATAAACGAAGAGCTGTCTACGGTAAAGAGGGCTCCTGTAAAGCCCGAGTTTATATCATGGAATACTAAGATTCCCAATGTACCGCATAACCAACATTAGAGGCGGCAGTTAGTTCACTGTGCGAATGATAATACAATACCGAAGAGATGAAAATACTAACCTCCATGCTTTTTCTGGATCTAATACACGCAAATGATGGCAGCCGGTAGAGTAATAAAAAGAAAATTGCTTTTAATGTCATTTAAGGCAGAATGAATGAACGAATGCAAACTGAATTGAAAAGCGCCTTGGCGTATTAATTTAGTTTACCATTTTGAGGTATAGAAACAGAAAGGCTTGGGCCGCATACACGAGCAAAATAGTCAATGTCATCCGTCCACGCTGAACTGCCGACACTCGAATCTTGTGCTGTTACAGTATCTTTGCTACTAGACGGCATCGCGCTGCAAAAAGCATCGGCATCATGAACAATAATAATATTGTTGTCCGTCTGAAATGTTATAAAAAACCATTTAAACAAACAAACATACTATTATATTTAAAGCTAAGATAAAAAATAAAATAATAACAATAATTTTAATATAATATAATTAACTGAAGTTTTTTACGCTCAAAATAAATTTATCTTTACTTTTTGACATGCATGATATGATATGCTTTCATTGTTCCAGTAAATTTCTTTTTTTTCATAATATTTCGATCTACATTATCGTAGATCTTCATCAGATGGATTTCACGAAACAAATGAAGCAAATGTGTTATTTCCTCTAGTCATAATATTTATATACCACAGACTGACCTTTCATTAGATATTCGCGTGTCACATGTGTGTGTGTGCATTTTTATAACCGTTGTTTTTATCTAACTAATTTAGACCAGAGTGGCTGAATAATAATATAAAATTTAAAAGTTTTTGTGCCATAGAATAAGAAAATATTCCTATTTCTTAGAATATACCTTGCTTAACTCATATCATTTAGTTGAAATTGTTGATAAATGTGCACTAGATGAAAAGGATAGATGAGTAAACTTAGATTTAGTATGTGTACACGAATATACCGTTACCTTAGGCTCTGGATTGTTTTAGACGTTTCCTAGTTGATCACCCACTAATATTAGAAGGAAGCAAAATGACGTTAGGACACGTCATGGAGATTATGTGTATTTGTATGTCCTCCACTTATTTTAAATTTCGTAAGGAATTTTATAAACAAATTAGGGGCGTTCCAATGGGACAACCTTTGTCGGTCCCAATAGCCAATATCTTTATGTATTATTTGGAAAATAATCTGTTGGATAAAACTCCATTAAAACCAAAATTGTACCTACGTTTCTTGGATGATATATTACTCATCTGGAACCATGGTGACAATGAATTGGTAAATTTCTTAAATTTAGCTAATCAAATGAGCGAACTACAATTTACCTTAGAAAGGGAATCGTCAGGTGAATTACCAATTTTAGATGTCAAATTAATTAGAAATGGTCTGAAATTGGGAAGAGATATTTATAGGAAGGATACTTATTCAGGAATCCTTCTTAATTTCAAGTCCAATCACCCGTTTTGTATGAAAGTCGGGATCTTAAAGTCATTAACATTAAGAAGTCTCAAGTTAACAGATATAAAGCATAGGAAGTTAGAATTAGACAGACTACGCGATATATTTAAGACTAATGGTTACCCTCCTCATTTAATAGATACAACAATGAGGGACATGGTGAAGAAATTTAATCCTAGTTTGAGATACATAAAAGCTGATAAGGAGAAGGAAGAGCGGAAGATCATGGTATTACCGGACTCTATATTAAGTAGGAAAGTGAAATCAATAGCTTTAAAATACAATATAAGGACCGTTTTAAAACAGCCCCTTACACTAGGCACTATACTCCCTAACCAAAAAGAAAAGATTGAACCCTTAGACACTTCAGGAGTGTATGAGATCCCATGCAATGATTGTAGTCTCAAGTATGTTGGTGAGACCATGCGTCCAATCAAAGTAAGAAGAGGTGAACATAAAACTGCGTGTAAGTATGGACATATTGCTAAATCAGATCTTGCTCGTCATGTAGTGGAGACTGGGCATACTATCGACTGGGAGGAATGCAAACGCATAGCAATATGTAATCGTAATAGGGTGACGAGATTGATTAGGGAATCTATAGAAATTAAATCTAGAGATGATATTATGAATGAAACAGCTGTTGAAAAATCTTTAGGTCCGATTTGGAATACTGCACTAGCTAATGGAAGGAAAAGGCGATTGCATGAATTGGTAACTGAAGCTAGCTCCAGTAAAAGATTAAGAACATCAGATTAAGATTGACTAATTAGTGGGCTTTTATTCAACAAATGAATAAACAATTATGAATATAGCCTTCAAATTTCATCTCTAACTATTCATTTGATTTTAAAACAAATAGTGATTTCAACCTTAATTTTCTGTTTTACACCCCCCACCCTACCCATTGGAAATATTCTAATAATACAATATTTATAAGTAATAATTTGTCTGGCGCGTGCAAAGGGTAAATTAATGTCTATTGACTGCAGTTTCATTTAGATGTACGTACATGTGTATCAAAATAATTTAACCAAGTTTTTTCTAGTTATGCATACACATACACATGCACATGCGTGGCGTGCGCCAATAACTGTTATTAACTTATCTATCTTGAGTATAACTTAGTGGTTTGAATTGTAAATTAACATGTGCATTAGTCGTTCGGACTTCTGGTCTTATCACTCATGGCATGTTTTTATGACGAGTGTTTCTGAATTATGGGTCTCCCCATCTCAGTTACGTCATTTACATTGAGTGTGAAAAAAAACGAATAGTTATTGCATGCAATTGATAAATTATTATTCAGCCACTCTGGTCTAAATTAGTTAGATGAAAACAACGGTTATAAAAATGCACACACACACACATGTGACACGCGAATATCTAATGAAAGGTCAGTCTGTGGTATATATAAATATTATGACTAGAGGAAATAACACATTTGCTTCATTTGTTTCGTGAAATGCATCTGATGAAGATCTACGGTAATGTAGATCGAAATATTATGAAAAAAGAAATTTACTGGAACAATGAAAGCTGCGTTAGTCAAAACGCAGATCAGGTAATTACAATTATTCCAGGTGCGCAAAAACACAACTCCTTCAAATTAAATTAACCTCCACATACATCCTCATGTTTAAGATGATTAACCATACATGATGTAGTCCTCATTCTTCGGTTTCTTGATGACTCTTCCAGAACGAGCTTCAACAAGTTGTGCTGGTACTTCACTAGATTTCATATTCATATTGCATTGTTTTTTATTCTCAGTTGTCTTTGTTTTAATCTTTACTTCTTTTCCACATTTGTTCGACTCTTCGTTTTTCTCACACATCTCGCCTCAACTTCTGGATACTTCGATGGATACTGTTTCTCAGTCTCCTCCTCCGTCCATATAAACTGTGGAATGCAGCAATCCAGTGCTACACATTCTACTGTGCCATTTACTTCTATAAATGCATTTTACTCAGTCATATGATTGACTTTAAATGGCCCCTTATAGAAGGGAGTCAGACAATTCTGTCTGTTCTACTACTGGAAGTTAGATCATGGTTGTCAAGGGCTATCAATGGAGACACTTACATAGATTTCATAGCAGTGCCAGGAAGTCAACCAAAACACCGACTTATGGTCGTTACAACCACGTGACCAGTAAGCAGATACCTTTAACCTTCTTAAAAATTAAGTATACTAACGATCTTTAAATCATTGAATATTAAATGAAGATAGATAACTTGAATAACCAACGAAAAATTATAAGAATAACTAACGCATGAGATGATTCGAAATGTGTCCATAAAAGACAAAATCTGGCTGTTGTCAGGCTGAATAATTCGCAATTTTGGAAAGAAATGGGAATATATTGCCTATTCAAAATTCTTAAAGTTAGTCACGTATAAAACCAAATAAAACCGATCCATAAATTGTTTTGCCACGAACAGGCGCGAACCTGGGCACATCTGCTTCGGAATCTGATGATCTAACCACAGGAGCCACCCTGCCAAACACACCACACAGTTTTCAGTTTTTTACTAACTACTGTCTCTTGGTTAGCCTTTCCTTTAGGTGTAGCATATATAGCATTCATTTAGCCCTAAAATTTCAACTAACAATCCCCTAACTCTCGTTATAGAATGGATATCACGTTACATGGGGAAGTGGTATTTAAATGCACACATGTAATTAAACGAACATTGGGTGCGCGGGTGGTGATAACAATTACTTTTAATCAAGGTTGCGATCTTGATATTAACACCTGGCCCACTATGTACGTACATTTTTCAGTATAAACTAAGTATTGTACAGTGTAGAAAAGGCAATTCATCCAGTAGACCGGTTTCGTTCTTATTGGGAACGAAACCGGTCTACGGATGGGGGATGGATATTTGGAACTTTAGGGCTAAAGGGATGCCATACATGCTCTAACTAAATGAATGAGACGTTAGTTAGTATTTAACTGAAAACTGTGTGGAGTGTTCGGCAGGGTGGTTCAGTGGTTAGATCACCAGATTCCGAAGCAGACGTTCCCAGGTTTGAACACTGTCCGCGGAAAACCAATTTATCTATTTGTTTTATTTGCTTTTAGCACGTGACCAATTTTAAGATTTTTCAATCAAAGGGTTATGAATAGGCAATATATTCCCATTTCTTACCAAAGTTGCGAATTATTCAGCTTGACAACAGCCAGATTTTGGCTTTTTATGGACATATATAGAATCATTTCATGCGTTAGTTCTTCTTATAATGTTTCGTTGGTTATCCAAGCTATCTATCTTCATTTAATATTCATTAGTTTTAAGATCGTTAGTATACTTTATTTTCAAGAAGATTAAAGGTATGTGCTCGCTGGTCACATGGTTGTGACGACCGTATATCGGTGTTTCAGTTGACTTTCTGACACTGCTATGGTATCTATGTAAGTGTCTCTTGGTAAGCCTTTCATTTAGGTAGAGCATGTATAGTATCCCTTTAGCTCTAAATTTCCAAATATCCATCCTCAATCCGTAGACCGGTTTCGTACCCAATAAAGACGAAACCGGTCTACTGGATGAATTGCCTCTTCTACACTGTACAGTACTTAGTTTATACTGACAAATGTACATACATTGTTTATATCAAGATCGCAACCTTGATTAAAATTAATTTTTATCACCACTCGCGCAACCAATTTTCGTTTAATTACATAAAAGTTCATTTCAATATCACTTTCCCATGAAATGTGGTATCTGTTCTATAATGACAGTTCGGGGATGGTTAGTTGGAATTTTAGTGCTAACTGAATGCTATATAGGCTACACATAAAGGAAAGGCTAATCAAGAAACATTAATTAGTATATAACTGAAAACTGTGTCGAGTGTGCCGCAGGGTGGCTTAGTGGTTAGAGCAACAGACTCCGAAGCAAACTTGCCCAGATTCAAGCCCTGTTTGTGCCAAATTCTGGACAGTACGTGATGAGTTCCTAATAAGGACAAAACCTATCTCATGGATGAATTGCCTTTTCCACACTATATAATACTTAGTTTATACTGACAAATGTATGTACATAATGGGTCAGACGTTGATATCAAGATAGAAAACTTGATTTAAAGTAAACCAACCAATGTTCGTTTAAACGGTTAATTTGTTAAACTACTGAAGTAGCATTTCAATCAAGTACGCTTTAGTGGGCCATTTGTAATTGTAAAAAGCTAACGAAATGTATTAAATACGTATGTTTACCTTCCTTTCTCACTTGGTCTAATATATTATTTGTTGATTGTGGCGCAGGAAATAGAGTCGCAGACTACATAGAAAATTTACCCCGGTTCGAGTCCCGTCAACAGAAAATTCTCGACAGATGAATCATCTATGTTACATTATACAACACGTAGTTTACACTAACAAGTGCATATATAGTGCAATTTGTGTTTATATCGAGCTCGCAACCTTGATTTAAATAAATTGTCGATTACCATGTTATCAACATTATGATTGGACCATTTTCCGGAATTTTATACACATAAGAGACGAGATAAATGTAACAAAAACGTGTTATTAAAATATATTATGTCATAGTTAATGAGTACCGGTGCGCATCAATCGAATGAAATGAGTGGATGAATGTCGTTAAGGAATACTTGTTTTCTACATGAACTATATATATATTGGGATTGATAATAATACTGCGAAAATTTCAGATAAAAGATCTATATAAAAAGCGCACATACGACAAAATGAACTTCTAAATATGCATAAGCAACAACTTCCACACCTCGAAATACGACGAAAGAATAATCAAAAACACGACCAAAGAATTCACCAATATTATTTCGTTTCTTAGCTCTCACGAAAACACTAATAAAGGCAGGAGCATCATTTGAGCTAAATAAATCTTCGCAAAATCAACACCAGTAGTGTCGATAACTGCAGAATAAATTTTAAAAATTATATTTTATATGAAGTAAAAAATGTCAAATAGTTAAGGAGTACCTACCTGTTTAGCTTGGATAGGCCATTTAGTCAATAGGGGGGTATTGTGCTGGCGACGCGACACATTTTCAATTGCATTATTGACCTTTTGGCTGGTACCGGCAGACTTATCAGAGTCAGTGAAACGTTGGTTACGTAAGCCTTTGTCAATTATACCATAGCTGCTGTCCTTGACCGCTGTATCGCCAATATATACGGCAGAATCCTTCGAAACTACATCGGTATAGCGATCAAATGGTGAATTAACCAGCATGCAGTTGCGCAGCAGAACAAATGGAGGTGGCGTCTGCTGATGTTAATATTTTTTCATTAAAGTCAAGAGAAAAAATTAAATGATTCTTAGAAAAATGAAGTATAACTGCATTAGGGCATAATAATTCATTTGAATAGTGGAAAACGCATAACTGAATGATGTTCTATCATGGAAAAAGGCAGAAATGTTAAACACCTCAACTAATTATATATTATGAAAGACGAAATAATAACGAGCACGAATTTGGATATTGGACATAGTATAACTTGTAACAAACTAGTTCATACAGAACCAAGAGGCTGCACCAAAATCAGCATGAGCGAAAGGTGAAATCTCATTGACACGCGTTTCGCGCTTAGTGAGTGCCAGTCACCACCTACCAATAATATGTATCAAGTTCTAGATATTACCTTATATGTATTTTAAATAACACAGACTGAATTCTAGTTGTTCTGTTTCTTAAATAAATTTCAATTATTTTCGGCCGTTTTCTTCAGTCCATTCAGCACCACAAGTTTTAAAACCAAACTAATGAAGCAAGTGTACAATTAGGAAGAAATTTTATAAACAAATTAGAGGTGTCCCAATGGGACAAACTTTGTCGGTCCCAACAATAAATACTATTCATATTTTTATAAGTGATGTGGGACAATGAAAGATGCAATATCCTCGACGCATGCTTATTAAGTCAATACTAGTGTCAACTACACATAGTCATGCACAGTATTACTTTTTCATCACTGGAGACTGGATCATACTTGGGGTGATAGCTGGTGTCCCTTTATGGCTCATTTGGTTATGCTAAAGCGTTTAATATTTGTTAGTTTCACATACCAGATAGGCCAATGGAAAGAGTTTAAGCTGACCTGGTATCAACCCTTCACTAGAATAAGTGACCCTTTCTTCATTTACAAATCACGCATACATATGAATCTCATGGTTATGCAGCAGTGAAACATCAGTATGCTATACTGATGTAATGCTGTCTGTGTGATTTCAAACCATGCACACTATATACAATATGTACAGATGGTGAAAACGGTACCAACACGTCATGAAAACATAAAAACTACTGCAAGTACCTCCTATCATAGCAAAAGCCTCATCTTCCGATCTTCATCCTACATTAAGTATCAAATTCGTTAATAATTTCTGATTCCGCTATTTTCAATAATAGTAAATAAACTTAAGAAGCAAAAAGTGCAATTAAACCTACACTTATTGCGATACAGTTCTATGTAACACAGTTAAACGCCTGCTGACCATAAATGTAAAGAATAAGATACCTGCAAGCCAACACTTCAACATAGCTTATTTATACAGATGACATAGCTGCTCAGTACGCTATGTAGATCGGACTGGCCGATTACTAAAGTTGTCTAATGTTGGCATTTACTTCAACTTATTCCACTATGTACTTTTTTTAAATCCACTATATAAAGCAAGTAAAAATGGCTCCTAACTGCTTTATTATAAAATTGATTAAATACTCAATTTCTTTCTCAATTTAAATTGCGAAGTGTCGAATTATTTTGGTCATTACAAAATTAGTTACTTAAAAATATAATAGTAGTACATTCCGTGTTTCGAAGAACAAATATGAGTTCACGGGAAGGAACGTACGTTCAGTGGTTCACTAGTATGCATTCGGTAGCATCTCCTATAAAATAAAGATTTTACAGATAATTCCTTTGATGAAAACATTGGCATGGATATACGACAGTAAATATTTCAATGAAAAAATATTCATTACACATTCTTCAAAGTTATTTGAAACAGAGCACATATCAGATTCGATGAAATCAAACGAAGAAATATTTGTTTGAAAAAAAAACTGGCTTGTGAACAAAAATTCAAAAATTATTAATGTCGACTGGATTTACTGATGTCGGCTATAAGAAACCTTTCTGACTAGATACCGAAACCGCTAAACATACGTACCGGTAACGTTATTAATGACCTTTCCTAAAGCAGAGATAACACATCGCTTTAATAAAAGCATTACATATAACGTGTTAGTAGGTTCTTCCGATGGCATTAATTACCGATTATTAGCATACGCAAGCTTTAGAGACAATAGGGTTGAAAAAGACTGACGATGCAGTTCACTAAGTACATGATAATTATTCCTGCAGCAGATAAGACTTTTATTTTGCCTAACAATTTAATAAATTACTGGAACACCAAATAGGGGAGAAATAGAACTCCGCTACACTGAGTTGACAGAAAATAGTGATTGAGATATTCCATACATAAGCGGTTCAACAGAGTTGATTGATAAAATCAATTGGTAAAATCTCTACCCTCCCTGTTCAGTTCAATTTTGCGTTTCTGTTATTCTCATAGCATTGGAATAGACATTTGATTCAGAACCCCACAGAGTAGTTATGAAATAAGCTTAAAGTTACATCAGTTGATCGGGATTTATACATGAAATATTTTAAATAGCCAGGACAACATTATTTGACGAAACAGTGTATAAATGTGCTCAAAGAAATATGCCTAAAGTTTGATAAATATTGCCATATGATGAGCTCAAAGGCGTTTTAACAATGATCAAAGTTGACCATATATTAAATACAGAAAATCTTTTGAGGGCTGAATAAAGTTTATTTTTATGGAAGTCACTTCAGAAGAAATAGACAACGTTAAGAGTGTAATAAATTCCATCAACGATGTACCGATGGCACGCACAAATGCATACAAACACGCACAAAAGATAGATATTTTCAGGGTAATATTAAAAAATTTTGTTAGGATTTTTGTTAAATAAAAAAACCCCTCTTTTAATCGTAATGAATTTTAAGCTGACTCGAATCCTGCATAGTAATGTACTCCAGTTTATCCAGTTACAAAACACATCACGCGTGGATGACTACTTCAATGTGTCAGATACCGAAACAAATATATAAAATCTCAAAAATAGAAAAGGAGCAGTAAAAAGCTCCCAGAAGTTAGAAATTCAAAATTTCTAATGATAAGCGAAGGTTAGATAGGTAAAAATCTAACAGCAAAGAGCAAAATAATTTAAATTTGAAACGCAAAATAAATATAAAAGATAGGCTAATTTAACTAAATAACGACGAGGTCGTGTGTAAAATCACCAATGATTTTGTTAATAAGGTACTGCAATCTCGCCATGCAGAAGCGTTAACAGCATTTGATTTTATCTGAGACAATGAAGCAATAGATGTAAGATTGTAAATATGCGCAAAAGCATTGCGTATATCCTTTGACGTCGCAGCCCACCATTGTCCCCGCATCAGGCCGTAAGGGGAAATGGCACTACCAATACCAGTGGAACCATCAGCAGTGTCAACAGTTGTTTCTGCCTGAGACAGAGCTGCCGCATTCGCTAAACAGCGAATTTGGCCACGAATCTCAGGCGCACTGCAAGCTGCCAACATGGGATCTCCCCGGTCACACCAATCAGCGAAACCAGCCGATGTTTGCGCTAGTCGAGCACTACACACCTCTGGAATGCAGGGGCTTTCGCGCATATTTTGCATTACTGTAGATACACAAACAGAAAGAGATCGAGAAAAAGAAACAAATAATAACAAAAATGGAAATAAACTATGGAATCTAGCCAGAGAATAAACATAAAACCGAGTAAAAGGGTATCCACTGCCCAATAGGCAAAATACAAAGGTTTTTTAGAAAAAAATTTAATAGGATGACACATTGTTTAATATAATACCTAAAATTGTTTAAATAATAAGCTGTCTATAGCATAAGATACTTACGGACAGATTCCACGTGCATGCCTAATAGAACCATATCATTAGATGAGTTTCCAGTGCTTGTGGAACATTCATTACTCAGATGGCAAATGACACACTCATGGCTCGTTCTGGTCAAGTTTCCGTTGTTCGAATATTCACTTGACAGATATTGCACTTGACGCTGTCTGGCCGCGGAAAGCAACATGCTGTCAATATAGCAATCCACAGAGCCACTGTGCAAAACTTTTTAAGTGGAAAAAACGAAGCAAAAGTTTTATTTAAAGTTAAGAAATTACATTTTTACAACATTAGGACTGACTATAACAACAGTTGAATCATACATAAAAGTATCATGCTACGGTATATATATATATATATATATATATATATATATATATATATATATATATATATATCATCGTTATCAATAAAAATAGCATAAAATGGAAAACACAATTAATCAGCTAGATTTGTTGCGCACATCTATGTAATATTTTAATTGCAAAATTTTCACGGCCGAAAGTTTAATTTTTGAGTAACTGATTCTGTCTTTCCACTTGTAGAAATGTTAGCTACAACTGGCAATAAGAACAAAATCAATCTGGTCAATTAATTGTATCTTCTATTTAATGCCATACTTATTTCGCGCCAACTGTATATTTATGAATTATTGTATATATGTATATCATAATCATCAAGCCCGCATCCATAAAAATTTCAGCCTGACGAACAGCGAGCACAAACCAATCAACCTAAGAATGGTAGCATGAAACAATGACATTCCTCATCCCGTTTCATGTGAAGCCTCGAGTTTGGTCTAACTACGCAGTAACAGTTAGTGTTAAATGTCTAGTGACCTAATGAAACCGAGCGTGCCAGACGCAAAGGGCAGGTTTTGGCTGCTGAAGAAAACTTTGGCAACTGGCATCTTGGCAGATAGTGCTCATCAGCCTTGTATCACAGACCATCAAATAAAGACCATTCTCACTAGAAATTGGCGACCTAGTGCTCTTTTACAGTCCCCATATAACCATGATATATATATAGGGGATTAAGACTTTTAGTAACGGTTTCAGGTATTGATGAACATACAAAGGGAAAATCTAGATGTTATGCTTACAATAAGATACATGATGATGGCTTAAATGAATTGATAAATCAAATTTTAACCTTCTCTGTTACGATTCTTGCAGAGGTCAAACAAAGAATGCATGTTGAAAACAGCAGGAAAGGGCCCGCAAAATATCGGAGTAAAGTTTATTGGTGACATATTTTAAAGAATAAATAGCCTCATCGCTAATAACTATGCTGATAGTACAGTCTATACCATGTAATAGCAGATTTTATGACACTGCTTTCACTTTGTTTACCCACAAAGTTAATTCATGATAACACGCGCTACATGCTTAATTCGCCTAATGGATAATGATTCTTATCGACGGCATAGCGACCTGACCTTTGTCACAAAGTCTCCTAAAATAAGTTTTACATGCTTTTCAGAAATACTCTTATGAAATAACTGTTAGCCGTATTGCAGAGTTCATCTTCAGCATTATCATAAACAAAAATACATCATAATTTAAAAAAGACTGTGCATTGTTGCATATCTAGGACAAATATATGTGTAGCATCGATGATCAGGCCCATCAACACAATATACAGAAACGAGACCATCAAACGACCATGCAGCACAAATAAATTAAAATTCAAGGCAATATCGGTGCTGCGGATTTCTTGCAGCTTTTAGTGTGTAACTTTATAACACGGCCACAACTCAAATTAAATTCTGTCGAAGAAAAAATAATGTTTTACTTGACAATCAGACTGTAGAAATATCTAAAACGTGATCCTTATCTTAATTTATGGAATCATATTCGACGTTCATGACTACGGACCAAATAGATATAACAACAGTATAAAAACATATTATTTCACTTCGAATACTTCATCAACCAAATCTACTTAAGGAACGCAGATTGCATTGACACTAGTCTAAATGAAATAAACTTGGCATCCGTTATATCATTTTTTACTTAATTAGTCATTTTTTCCCGCAATTTGCGTTTCTCAAATGCCATTCGAACTTCACCAAAATGATTTAAGATAGCATCAAAATAAATATGAAGCTAAAACCACAATTTATAAGATTAAGCATACTTACCGTTGAATTCTTTAGTAACATTGAGGTTACTAGCAGAGTCAGCTTCTGGTGACGGTAGAAAAGAGGACTGTGAAGGCCGATCAGAGGACATATTCATCACAGAATTTGCGTCCTGTTCAGCAGTTGTCATGTTCTCAGATATTTTACTGACCCGAAAAGAGCTACTTGAAACATTTCCTTCAGCTTCTATTAAACGGAAATATATATATATATATATATATATATATATATATATATATATATATATATATATAGAAAAACCGAATATCAAATAGCATAGAAATAGCATTATATACCTGTACAAAAATAATGGCACGACAGAAACAAGATAATTAAATATTGTTAGAGTTTAGACTAGTTAATCAGTAAAAATAAATAGCTTTTTGTATTAGTTACTAACATTGTCTACATAGACTACTCAGACGCTTTCAATTATGCGTCCCGTGCGAAATTGTTCGATTACTTGAAGCCTGTCACAACGCATTATCAGCCTGTATTGAAACTAGTAGGGATCTTACTGAGCCGTTTGCACTGGACCCACAGATTGATTAGTGTTTCATTGCTCCTAACTTGTTCAATTGTTTTGTGGAGTGAGGCTTTTTTGAAATCACCATAAAATTCTTTAGAGCGATGATCGGTGATGGTGGTCGGCTTGCCGATCTCGAATACATCGAATGTGCTATAATGTTATTGGAAGACGAAATCGAACTCCAATTAGCGTTTTATCGCATTTCAGAAATGTCTGCAACATACGACCTGAAAAATCGTTTGCAAATATTAACTCGAAGCCTAAGATTGTGCCGAGCATAGCCCTGTTGTCAATTGCCAACAAAAGGCTTCAGACGAGAGTTCCAGACGTATTAGACAAGCTGCAGCTAATTTTGATAGGTTATGCTAACTAATCTGAAACCACTCTTAAATAAAAGGTCACTAACGGAGGCCTTAAAGTCAATTATACTGTCAATCTTACTTTAAGCCATTGATAATTTGTAGATGACCGAATATAGCCGACAGCGTTTGGACATCTTTGTAAATCTATGTAAATGTCGTTTGGCTTAAGTCATTGCAAACTGAGCGCTGAGACACTAATTTAAAAAAATTTCGCTCCGAGCAGTCGAGAATTCTTTTACCTGATGCCCGTCTCCAACGAAACAGCTTTAGACGAGAGTTCCAGATGTATTAGCTAGCGGTAGCTAATTTTGACAGGTTATGTTAACTACTCTGTAACCATCCTTTAATTACATTAGCAAACAAGGTCAGTAACGGAGACCTTGATGTCAAGTATACTGGTGATCATTCTTTATAACACTGATAATTTGTAGATGACTGAATATAGCCGCCAGCGTCTGGATGACTATGTAAATCGATTTATCTGTCGTTTGACCGCCAACTTAGCGTTATGGGACAGTAATCAAAAAGAATCACGTGCCTAACGGCCGAAAATTCGTCTATCATCACTATAAACTATAGTCAAGAATAGCTGAATGAGTTAGTTTGGGCGCCGTTTGAGAAGGCCATTTGCACATTCTGCTCGCAAAATTACCGTGGCAATTCCAGTTGGTGGTTATACCGCTATTAGTAATATTCACGATATCGGTCACTAGATCATACTGCACCACAAACCCTATTAACGAAAATACACTTGAATGGATAAAAATATTGCACAGGCCTTTCAGCAAAATAGTCAAAACTATAAACAACACAAAAAATATTATATATCATACCAAAATGTTGAAAAAGAGATAGAGCAACGCAGGACAGTTATACATGGAACTTGAAAAGCCCACTTGGTAATTCCAATGTATGGAAAAAGTCTTTACTTGCGTAGTTCTGAAATCGTTTCTAAATAGGGAAGGGTATTAACAAAAATTGGAAATTGCATTGTTGGTATGTTACAATTTGTACAGGACAAAGCCTTTTTAGTTATAGACGTACGTACAACTCTGATCGTATTCCATACTAACTAGGTTGGTATGTGCACTGACAAGCCAGAATTCAGCCTTAAACTGATTCTGCTTACATATGATTGACCCTAGGAACAACTCCAATTATAGAGAACATTAAATGCAGATTGTTGTGAATTTTTTTCTTTCAAACAAGGCAGAAGAATTCTAGTGGTAGATGTTATCATAAATAAGTCAGCTGCAAAATATTTAAACGCCAAAGCAGAACGCAAACTATATCTTATCCGCCTCTTCACAAACCAATATACACAGGCTTCTTGTAACAGCACAAACATTCACAACGAATTTTATTAAATAATTAGGTATACTTATCTATAAAATGCGCTGGGTAACCGTTAGTGATAATAGTATTACGCACGCTCTCAACATCTGTCTGCAACCAGTCTTGCGAACAAATGTGCAATGCCCTATTGCATTTTGTTTTCACTAAGTATTTATTACACAGTTAAAATGCAACTATTGTGCTTTCGGTGTCTTCTTATGGAAAACTGATCTCCGTAAAGTGCCATTAATTCTAAGTTTGAGTAACACATCAAGAAAAGGTAGAACATTGACTTCCTCGTTTTTAATTTAAAATTGAAAAATCTGGAATCCCTTGGGCTTGATACATACATCCCCGCACAAATATGTAGGTATGTATGCATGCATGTATTTTCGCGTAGACAAATCATAACGAAAACAAAAAATGTCGTTTTATTCGCAATATTGTGGTTGATTTTATGCATGCTGATGCAGTATAATTTCGAGTGACCTCGTCAGCAACACGTATCACGACTTTAAATCAAGGTTGCGACCATGAAGTAAACACCAGTCCCATTATACTCATACCAATGTCAGTATAAACAAAGAATTGTATTATATAGAAAAAAATTCATCAATTAGACCAGTTTCGTCCTTATTGAGAACACTACTTACTTTCCAGAAGTTACCGCGGACATGACTAGTACACGTAACAGCCAACAAAGTGAATAATTATTATAATCAAAGTTGCGATCTAGATATATACGCCTAACCTCTAAAATCCATACATTTGTCAGTATAAATTACGAATTGTATAGTTTAGAAAACAAAATTCATCCAGTAGACCGGTTTCGGCCTTATTGGTAACTTATCGAGTACTGGCCAGAAATTGCCGAAGACGGGGCTCGAACCTGGGCACATCTGCTTCGGAATCTGGTGCTCTAAATACTGAGCCACCCTTCCGCACACTACTAACAGTTTTCAGTAGTATACTAACTAATGTAACTTGGTTAGCCTTTTTTCTTTGAAGTAGAGCTCACATGGCATCCGTTTAAACACAAAGATCCAACTAACCATCCCCAATCTGTCATTATTGAACAGACACTACACTACATGGGGAAGTGGCATTGAAATTAACATTTATATAATTAAACAAACCTTGGCTGCGCGGCCGGTGATAAAATTATTTTAATCAAAGTTGCGAGCTTGACAAAAACACATGACCCATTAAGTGCATAAATTTATCAGTATAAACTAAGAATAGTACAGTGTAGAAAAAGGAATTCATTCAGTAGACCGGTTTCGTCATTATTGGGAACTCATCACGTACTGATAAGTGAATGGAGAAATGTGTAAAAATTCCACAGGCATTGTTCTTTTTTACAACAGACAGAAAAATCAGACTCGATAAAGACTTAAAATAAGAGATTGCACCAGAACAAAAAAATTTTGCGATGGCTAGTCGAAATAGAAAATGACGTACATCTATAAATTTCATACGTTTTCGGGCAGTTTTAAGGATAACCACCAGGTTGCATAAGCTAAATGCACAGTGAAAGTAAGTAAAAGGTTTTCCATTTTACCTTTTGTCTCCAAATCTTTCAGATGTGCACTGGCAAAGGCTTTCTGCTTCTGCGCCATTTGTTCCATCAATCGTTTGCGGCGTTCCTGAGCAGTTTTTTTCTTTTGCTCTTGAAGTGCGGTCTGAGCATCAGTACTGTTTCTATAAATATATTAACAGTTTACGAAGGTCATGCAGAAATGTTTTCGACTGATGGAATCAAGTTTTTTTTCAAAATTGGCACAGATAAAATTTAATATAAAACTTGTTTGCAGAAGTGAAAATAATTGTGTTTTAAATATCACAGCTGACATTGACCTACTAAGAAAAGAAAGCTACGAAGATAATTCTACTATAAATCTACAACAAGATCGCCACTGAGCTCGATCAGATGCCATATCGTGCATGGTTTCTAACCAAGAACTATGATGTGAACGTGGACCCATCCTGACAGACGAGTGCGTCTTAGACCACCTAATTTCAATGTAAGTGACTTCAACTGTATCTGCCATGTCAAAATCTGCCCATTTTGTTCCATACGCCAATCTGGTGCTGGATGAGAGACGAGAGCTCTACTGGCCAATCAAATTGAGGGTATATGCATAACGTGACCGAGCCAATTAAATTGATGGAGCCTTGTTTTTTTAACGAGCAGCACTTGTCAGCAGATGCAGAAATACGTCAAAGGAGTTCAATGATGGTTATTCTTTGTTGGTAACCAACATGTGCTATGCTTCTCAAACAACGATGGTCGAATGCCTGTAAGCGTCTAAAATCTTCAACTCAAATGGGCAGTCTCACAAGTGTATAATAAAACTGCGCGTACAGATGCGTTGTAAGCACGAAATTTAAGGCAGAGTAAAATACTCGCGTTTTCCATAAATGACGAAGGTTCGAGAAAGCTATTCTAGCTTTCGCGATTCTCATACTCACCTCGTCAAATATATTGCCTGAGTTATTGATAGAGTTCCCAACGTATGTAAACCTGTCAACTATGTTTAAATCTACATTCTGCAGTCGTAGAGTGGGAGTGAGTGGTGAATGATCCTGTAAAAATATCTTATATTTAGAGGGTACGAATTTCATGCCGAAAGACGATACAACATTTTCTTATCTATTCAGTTGGCCCGGCCAGAATCTCGATTTTCGATATCACCTGCATTGCCAAAATCGACTAGATTACCACCCAAAACCTCAACACCGGAATTCTGAACGTGAGGACGTGTTGCTCAGTTGAGAGCATGTTTAAAATGAGCATGTTGTTATTTTTTGGTTAAGTTGAATAATAAAACAAACCACCAATTTTAATAAAACGTCATGTTTTTCTTTATGGAGGTAACGTATACTTAGAGGTAGGCAACAGTGATATAATAATACTCATAGATTGAGACCACCGAAGACCTGTCTGGACTACATCTGTGTATAACTGTGTGTTCTTTTTAGACCATTCACTGATGATAGCGGTAATCTATGAGATTCAATATTAATTTTGCCGTTGTGCGAATGGTTAGACACAATCTGAATTGCGTTTCTCTCAAACTGGCAAATTTCATTTAAAGATTTTATTTTAATTGGCTGATAAGAAGTACTTTAAAAATTGGTTGCTGCTTGGTATGCACATTGCGAAAAAAATCATTTTAGTATAGAGGAGGATATAAAAAATAGAGACATAATCAAATAAACAGAAAGTATTATCTCGTGCACAGTCGTTCCGTGCTTACTGGCGACTCATCAGTAGGAGTCGGTATTACGCCTTTAAACCACTATATATTTGAGTGAAGAATGTGGGATAATAGGACGGTACAATCTCCTAGACGAATGTGCAAACCTATAGTAGTGAAGATAACATCATATATAGTCTCGAAAATTCGACTTCCACAACCGAAAAGGTACATGGTACTAACACTATGGTTACCGAGTCGGTACATGGTACCAACATGATGGATATCAATGTATGCTATAGTTCACCGAAATTGAGAATTACAACTATTTCTGAACACATGTTACTCCAGTAAATCCATACACTCTAGCCTTGATCGATATCAGTTATCACATTTCGCGATAAACATGACATCATTCAATTCAATATATAACAATTAAATACTGTTTTTGTCTAGAACCAACATATATGCAAGTATGTATTAGGCGTTGCGAACCTCGTAACAAATTAGTTCAGTTGTGACAAGAAGGATAAACCAAAGACAGCATGAACAGAAAGTATAATCACGCTTGCATTCGTTTCGTGCTTACTGGCGACACATCAATGGGGAGCTGGTATTGCATACTAACCCCTATATATTTGGTGAGGAATGTGGAATAATAGGACATTTTAATCTGTCTTTTCATTTATAGTGTTGATGTCGGTTACTAACACAATAGCCATGAATGTTAGTATCCTTTGCAGACTTGAGTATATACTTTTTTACTGCGGCTGACTCCTTTTAGAGGATAAGCCGGCTCCATTGATATCCCGAATTAAGCCTCTCCATGCCGGGCGGTTGGCAGCCATTTCGGCACATAAAGAGGGCCAATGACGCTCCCAGTGACGCGGACCATAAACATTGCGTAAACCTAGGAGTTCCATGTCCGATTTGATTGTTGCAAGCCATGTCTTCAGTTGCCCACCTCGGCGGCGGCGCCAGTTTGCACATTGACCTGGGTTCATCACCTGCCGTACCAGTTCGTCTTCGGGTTTGCGTAGTACGTGCCCGAACCATTGAAGTCGACGATGTTGGATCCAGACGGATAGTTGCATGATGTCCCCACATTGGTGACGAACAGATGCGTTCGACACCCGGTCCATCCATTTTGTCTTTGTGATGTACCTAAGGCACCAATGGTCGAATACTTCAAGCTTTTTGGAGTCCTCAGAACGTAATGGCCAAGTCTCACAGCCATACAGTAGCACAGGGCGAACAGTAACCTGGTAGACTCGGATTTTCGTTTTGAGGCTGATTTCACTTCTTCTCCAAAGTGAGTTCTTCAATTGTAAGAAAGCAAGTCTGGCACGGTCGATGCGTGTTCGGACTTCATTCTTTGCTTGACCAGTTGGAAGTATTTTGAGCCAAGGTACGTAAAATCGTCGACTGTTTCGATTGGGCTGTCGTACACCGTGAGCTGCTCATCAGATGAAGATACACCGATGGCGAAGGCTTTCGTTTTGTCGGCATTGATTTCCAGACCAACGGCTGATATATATATATATATATATATATATATATATATATATATATATATATATATATATATATACACTATATATATATATTATAGGGAAGTGAGTTAGCGTTGAAGTCACACTGTCGAACTTCCATATGATGTTAGCTTCACTATTGCAGGTTTACATTCGCCAAGGAGATTGTACCGTCTATTATCAACTTTCCTCGCCCAAATATATAGTGGTTAAAGGCGTAATACCGGCTACTACTAGTGAGTCGCCAGTAAGCACGAAGCGATGTTATACAATTACTTTCTGTTCATGCTGCCTTTGTTTTATCCTTCGGGTCACAACTGAACTAATTTGTTACTAGTTTCGCAACACCTAATACATACTTGCATATATATTAGTTCTCCGTAAAAACAGTATTTAATTTAAGTCACAGACTTTTTATAGTAGGATTTAAGTTGGCTCCAAATAAGTAAATAGTGTTAAATAATGTAACCTGAACCTACTTATTCAGACATCACGGAATGAAGAATTCGACCGAAATCATATTTCGCAAGTAGCAACGTTGCAAAATTTAGCTTTCATTGTAGATTAGTTATCACAGCGTACAATAGGTAAGCCAAATTAATGTAAATAGTATTCACATTTAAGTGAATTTGCGTAGCAATACATCAGCGTCACAAAACTAATACATCACTGCCGTATAACTATAAAAATATTCATTAACAAGTACTATGTTAATGATTAAAATATATCTCATAATTGTATCGTTAGTGACCTGGTTTATTCGATGGCACAATGAAAACTACAGAAATATAAAATTGTGCATTGTTAAAAGAAAGATATAATTGTAGCGCTAAAAATCCCGTTTCAAAGAGACGTAAGATGATACAATAAAAATATGCTTTAAATGTTTGATATTACTAGCACTTTAATACTAGTACTTACAAAACGTTCTGCACAAATAATTAAATCTTGGATAAAATATCGAATAGCAGTTTAACGTGTCAACCATGAAGTAAATGAAGCAGAATACCATGAATTTTAAGCAAGATCTCTACTAAACATGATTTGATACAAAACCACACGAGGTTTCTAACAAAGATCTTTAATGAGCACATTAATCTTATTCTAGAAGAGGAATAATCAAAATCTGTCTTAAGTTAATCTGATACAGATTAACCAAAATGCATTCAAACGGGTAATCAAGGAGTTTTTATAATTAATATATGAAAGTCAATAAAACCGATGGAGATTTGTGCGCTGCTTTATCTTAAACTTCACTTTCAATGAAGGAGGATTGCGCGAGATTACTGCAATACCAGGTAATTTTCAAATTATATCAAATTACCTGGAAATAAACCTTAATATGAACACAAACAACTAAAAATTGTATTTCAATGTAAAGAACATATTCATAATGCTCAAAATACAATTTTAAAGAACGAGATGTATGTTAAAAATTGGATGGAATAATCGTTTAAAAAGCTGAACCATTGGCGCAGAACGAAATTCGTAGTTTCCACTGCTTATAATACACAAACTAACAATTAAGATAAAACGACTTGTTTATACTTTATGGGGGCAGCGTATACTTAAAGGTGGGCAACAGTGATATCAAAATACGGGAAGACTGGGACAACCGAAGAGTCGGTCTGGACTACTTATATGTATACCTGAATTTTGTTTTAATTTCACTCACTGATGACAACGTTAGTCTATATGTTCACATTCGTTTCGTGCTTACAGGCAACTCATCAGAAGGAGCCGGAATTACGCCTTAGGCCAAAAGATGTACATATCAGAAAAGCCGTTGCTCGTTGTCATTTGGACTGGAAGAATGGGATAGTGATCATACAACATAAAAAATAGACAATAGAGTCGAGCTAGCTGTAAGACCATGGAGCAAACATTGATGACTGACCATTAAATCTGTAACAAAAGGATAAGTAAACCAACCATCTTGTGACTGGTTACGGTTATCCGCAATATAGATCACTTGACCATGCCACACCATACTCTAACCTAGACACACATGAATGGTCGAAAATATGTAGGGGTCTAGCAGCAAATAGAGTTCATTGGATAAACCTGGTTATTTCGACCATATTGGTATAGGCTCTCCTGGAACTCACTTTCGGGAACTTTAGTTCTACGTTTATCAATGTTTGTAGATGCAACAGCTTACATTTAGATTTCATTCAAATAAGAATCTTAAATATTTAGCTTAAATTTAGTTTGGTATTGGGAGCATCTCTCTCATGTTATCCATATGAATCTGTGGTTGGAATTTATTCGCCTCTCTAAACATCAATGAAACCGGCTTATCCACTCGTGGAAATTGGTTGCACCAAAGAAAGGTTTAAAGCTTTAACTTGAATTGCAACCGTTATATTTAGTTTTATATTAAAAACATAAAAAATACCATAGCCTCACTTGTATATCAAGGCCCAAGAACAACGAAGTTTACAATAATAAAAATAAAATTCACATTTTACAACAACAAACCTGTCATCATCTGTTTCCATGGGTTCAGAAATGGCATTGAAACCTGGTGTCCCATCTTCTACAATTGATGAAGAACCACAAACTTCGACTGCATCAACACCATGCTGGAATTTATCGCTTATTTGTAAAGGCCCGTCTCCTACAATCTGTTTGCAAGCAAATAATCGGCCTAATGTCATTCCAACTATCTGGCACTTCGAATCGACTGAATAAATATCAGGAAGCGCTAAAAATTACAACACAGATTGTGAGGAGAGAACATAAGCAGTACTTTATAGATGCGAGTATGGTTGAATTTAACAACACATTTGCTTAACATAAACCAACTTATAATATCTTATCAATGAGATTATAATCTTGGTTGCTGAAAAAATATTTAAACGTCTCGCTGCCCTAGAAAGTTCCGGCCTGACTATCAGCAAGTCCTGGCTAGTCGTACTGACAACGATAGAATAAACTTTCCCGTTACTATCAGAATATAGCCATCATATCTCAATTAAAGTATTAAGTTCAGTTTCCCACATTATAACAATCTTCATAGACAGAAATACATCAGCATTTAAATACATATAGTTTCATTTAGCTTAACTCAAAAAGATCCCCAAAGTTAAGTGTGGGCTATAAAATACAGCTATGTTGCAGCTAACACTTAGTTATAATTTGGTAGTGACAATATTCTGTTAAGTTTCGGTCCCTAAAGCATACAGTGGCTACTCGCATCTAGAAACAGGTTCTCCGGGAAGACGGTTTCTTATTAGACTTTGGCGGCAGACAATTTAAATGTAGGAAATCTTCGAGTCTAAATCATCCATTGCTATGAGAATGGCTGACACAGTGGTTCTTTATGATCCACCCATATTATAGTGTCTATATGTGCCAATGAAACAAAAATATCAAAACGAATTACATTTTCTTCTGTTGCAACGCAAGGTGTTTGCCTCCATTGTCCACCTGACTATTCCAGATATTTCGACTTCATATTTCGGAATTTTTTTTCAATGGAAAGCACATCATAAAACAATTGTATGTGTTATGTGGTTTCCATTGAAAAGGACTTCGAAATAGGTCGAAATATCCTGGAATAGCAGGTGAATAATGAACTCCCTAAACACTGTTCCACCATCAAAAGGAAAAGGTAACTAATGTATTCTCTGTCGTGCAACATGTTCCTTTTAAAACTAAATAATTGCCGATTTATTTCATTGATTACGTAAAATGTTTTGCTAATTATTAACGATTATTTAGTTTCACGATGCATTAAAACATTTTCTTATAGACGTGCAACTTATCAACAGGAACATTTATGGAAAAGTTTAAAATTAAATAGTTAGCCAAGTAAGCAGTCACTGTTCATAGGACTGACAATATTATTTATGAAAATACAACTGCTAAAATGAAAATGAAAATAACCAAATAAACCTTTGACTGCAATTAAAAAATCATACCTGATAAATACTGATTGTTGCGAAGAGCTAATATAGAGGTTTAAAGACCTAGTAACAAATTAAGTTGCAATTCAAACCAGAAGGATGACCAAAAAGAACAGCATGAACAGAAAGTATAATCTCATGCACATTCGTTCCGTACTTTATGGCTACTAATCAGTAGGAGCCAGTGTACGCCCTCTAACCATTCGTCTAGAGTTGTAGCGTCTCATAATACATTCCTCACTATACATACATATATATATATATATATATATATATATATATATATACCCATATATATAGTGGTTAAAACGTATACAAGCTCCTAATTATGAGTCATATTCTTCCGAAACATTATTTTTTTGATTATACTTCCGTGTACTGTCTTTGGTTTATCATACTAGTCACAACTGAACTAATTTGTTACTAGTTTCGCAACACCTAATACATACTTAGTTATATTGGGTCTTCCGCAACAAACTAATGTTCGCTATTATCTCTTAAATTCAAATGATGTCATGCTTACCGCGAAATGTGATAACTGATAACGATCAAGGCCAGAGTGTATGGATTTACTGGAGTAACAGGTGTTCAGCAATATTTGTAATTTTCAATTTCGGTAAACTACAACATACATTGATATCTATCAGGTTAGTACCATATACCTTTTCGGTACTATAATGTTAGTATCGGTTACTGATAAACTCGGAATATATAATATATAGTGTGAGTTAGCATTGCAGTCGCATTGTCGAAGACTATATGATGTTAGCTTCATTATTGCAGGTTTGCACATTCGTCCTGGAGATTAGAGCGTCCTATTATCCACATTCTTCAAAAAAATATACAGTGGTTAGAAGGCATCATACCGGCTCCTACTAATGAGTCGCCAGTAAGCACAAAACGAATGTGCATGAGATTATACTTCCCGTGCATGCTGTCTTTGGTTTATCCTTCTAGTCACAACTGAACTAATTTGTTACTAGTTTCGCAACACCTAATACATACTTGAATATATATTAGGTCTTCGCAACAAACAGTATTTAACTGTTATATATTGATGATGTCATGCTTACCGCGAAATGTGATAAACTGATAACGATCAAGGCCAGAGTGTATGGATTTACTGGAGTAACAGGTGTTCAGCAATATTTGTAATTTTCAATTTCGGTAAACTACAACATGCATTGATATCTATCAGGTTAGTACCATATACCTTTTCGGTACTATAATGTTAGTATCGGTTACTGATAAACTCGGTATATATATTATATAGTGTGAGTTAGCATTGAAGTCGCATTGTCGTAGACTATATGATGTTAGCTTCATTATTGCAGGTTTGCACATTCGTCCTGGAGATTAGAGCGTCCTATTATCCACATTCTTCAAAAAAATATACAGTGGTTAGAAGGCATCATACCGGCTCCTACTAATGAGTCGCCAGTAAGCACAAAACGAATGTGCATGAGATTATACTTCCCGTGCATGCTGTCTTTGGTTTATCCTTCTAGTCACAACTGAACTAATTTGTTACTAGTTTCGCAACACCTAATACATACTTGAATATATATTAGGTCTTCGCAACAAACAGTATTTAACTGTTATATATTGAATTAAATGATGTCATGCTTACCGCGAAATGTGATAACTGATAACGATCAAGGCCAGAGTGTATGGATTTACTGGAGTAACAGGTGTTCAGCAATATTTGTAATTTTCAATTTCGGTAAACTACAACATACATTGATATCTATCAGGTTAGTACCATATACCTTTTCGGTACTATAATGTTAGTATCGGTTACTGATAAACTCGGAATATATAATATATAGTGTGAGTTAGCGTTGCAGTCGCATTGTCGAAGACTATATTATGTTAGCTTCATTATTGCAGGTTTGCACATTCGTCCTGGAGATTAGAGCGTCCTATTATCCACATTCTTCAAAAAAATATACAGTGTTTGAAGGCATCATACCAGCTCCACTAATGAGTCGCCAGTAAGCACAAAACAGATGTACGCTGAGATTATACTTTCCGTTCATACTGCCTTTGGTTTATCCTTCTGGTCACAACTGAACTAATTTGCTACTAGATTCGCAACACCTAATACATACTTACAATCATACCTGATGTCATTACCAGAAAGATAAATAAATGGGTAGGCGTGGAGAATAAACAAGAGGTCATCGACAGGACAGTTCTGTAAGTCAATGCATTCGGTTCGACTGGTTTTAGCCATTCTCCGTCTAACGTCAGTAGGCTTTAAAAAGGTAAAAAATATAAACCAACTAGTTCTATTCGGCTGCGTTTGATTTCCAGTTACCTTCGGCTCTAGGTAACACTCATTGGGAAACTGAGAAAGAATCTTATACTTCCTGGTCGCTCTGCTACCGAGACTATGAGGTTTTTATTCGTGACATAAGACATTAAGTCACGCCATGTCGTACCCTGAATAACCAAGAGACACTTGAAATGGAAAAATAAATCAGGCGGCAAATTGTATCCGGTAAGGAAACCTAATGAATTTTGCTTAATGGAAACCAATTGTGCGAAAGACCTGGATATACGCAGATTTTAATGTATGCGTGTATGCATGGAAAATAAAGAGAAAAAGGAGATTGCCACTATTGTATTTGGAGATAAGTAAATCCGGAGGCCTGATGAATAAAAGTCGTAAGAACGTTTAAATGGATCACACGAGGACCAAAGTCATGGATAAGTTAATATTGCCTATTATTTGCCTAATGATTTGGATTTCGTCATAGTTGTGAAAATCAGAATAGACAGACGAAACATTTTCCTAACAGATAGAGCACAAAGTTTAAATCAAGTCTAAACACGCAACACCTCAATATTCTTAAATAAATTATTTTTTTATTGTGGTTAATTTAAAACAAAAATTTTTTTCTATAAAATGAATTGCTGATGATGTACTAATTATGAGTTAAAAAAATACCAACTCATGTCTGTAAACTATACTCCAACAATAATTTTTTTAAATAAAGCCAATGATCAACTAACACATTATAGTCGACTTCGGAAGAGCAGCCGTCATTGTATTGTTCAACGTCACAAATGCAGGCGTCGGTAAAATACTACCAGCCTCTGGTGTGATGCTTGTTACGGCTAGCGTTGGATACCGCGCACACGCTAAATAGACGCGCAACGCGGCGTTACACCGGCCTCCTTGCAGATTACCAAACTCATCTGACTCACGAGCCAGTATGGTGTCCAGAAGGCGGCCCACGGCCAGTGCGCCATCCTCAATCGGCATAACTGAAGCTGATAATTCTGCTTCGCAGCAATCCGCACAAGTAGCTGGAGAGTTACATTTATGAAAAAAGATGGAGATCCAAAATCAAGTGAAGTGATGGTGAATAAAAAAGATTTTGTGAACAGTTTACCAACCAAAACTATAGCAATTAAGGGCTTACAAAAATAAGATTTTAATCTGGATGGAAGCATTTCTGATGCTCTGATGAGGGAGTGCTATATGTAGGAAACTATGAGAAATTTCTGAGTAGTTTATTAAAATTTCTAAAATTAGCCACATGTTAATTAGAATCGGAAAATATATAAATAAAACTGCAATCATATTTGTTCGTGACAGCATAGAAATTGTTAAGCCGACATTCCAGTGAACCTCCTATGGAGTGTGAGTCACATTTCATTTTTCCAAACTATATATTTAGTGCTAAGTAATTGCTCTTATTCGGTTTGTTTCCATGCTCGGAAAATGACAAATAAAGGGTCAAAACGCGTCAATACACATAACTGATAGCTGTTATGCTATGCATATCATTTAAAAATGTTGCAGTCATCGATGAATTCTCAATAAATTCACAGTAAAAATAAATATTATGGACCACAGATCCACTACAGGTTGAGTTGTGTATTGTCATGAAGTATATAACCATTTGATATAGTTTATGATTTTGAATTCGGTCCCTTTCAAGAATTATTAATACAAATCGATAAAAACGTATAACGGAGGATATCATAAATAAAAATTTGATACGACACAGATGATGCATCATCCGAAATATTCACTCCACAAATTAAACAAGAAACGATTAACCGGATGCATAAAACCAAAATTATGTTTTTTCTACGGGAAAACACCTTATAAACCCAACTGCATAGTATCAATTCTTTGCGATTGAACAGTCTAACATTTTTCCAGTGTTATACATATAATAGCTGTTCAGTGCACTATCTTGGTTGAACTGACCGATTAGTAAAGCGAATCCAAGAGCGCCTTAGACTAAGCACAGCTAGCAAAAGAGAACTTTTCATAAATTTCCGATCAAAGTCACACTTTAAAACTGGTTAATTCCCGTATGAATCAAAGAAAGAATAGAAAATGAGCTGCACATTTGCTCAGGCTGCCTGTTACAAAAGTCTCTATTCGCAGATAAACAGAAAAATACATGATCGAATCTTAAATTGGTTAAATATATGCATATGTTTGATTCGGAATCAGTGTTGACTTGAATTTTTTGTATAATTTACACGTGGTCCTAAGTAATCGCTTTAAAAAAAGTGATCTATCTAAATTTTTATAAACAGATGTAGTGAAAACTTGCCTATTTTAATAGTGTCGTATAAACCTCTATTTAAAGCAACTCTTTTCAGATTATTTGTTAACTATAAAACAAGAAACGGTGGTTTCTTTAATAAATTCAATGAAACAAGCGTCAAGAATATCACTTGCAAAAACCCTTCAATAAATGTGTAAACCTTGTTTTATGTATGTTAAACATTTCAAATTTAAAAATCATTGCCACTCGCGAATGAATTCAAGAAGAGTACTTGGTTAGAGAGCAGATTTAACCAAATATCTTGACTGGGGTTTACTTTCCTCAAGTTTAACATAGATTTTACCATGCAAGTGGCACTAGAAATGTGATGATTCCGCGTAGAAATAATGCGGCTAATAGTTTTCGTAGATGACCACAATCTTACTTACCAACAACACGCTTAAGCGATCATTTATTTCTGTATTCACTCCACCTTCCCGACCCGAACTTAATAATCACTACTAATTTATATAATCACTTACCTCCAATGCCAGAAATTTTAACACCTGTGTGATCCGTATTGGGCTCGCGTTCTTCCGGTAGCAAGTAGGTCGGAGGTAGGAGAGCAAAGTAACGCATTTCTTTCGGAACTGCTGAAAATCCAGGCAGAATGCCCGTTTTAGATGGAAAACCAGAACTATATTGAGTTGGTTGCTGTCCTTCGTCGGCTGAAGTAGAACGGGCGCATCCCACCTTTGCTAGCATTTCACTATTACTTGTACCATGTTCTGCAGAAGAATTCCCAAACGTGGCTTTTTGGTAAGCCGAGAATAAAGATCTGCGCATCTGCATAGCCAAACGAAGTCGAGGAATCGGGCAACATGCGGTAAATACTGCGTTGTCATACCCACCGTCTGCAGAAACATTTGGTTGCAGTACCGCATTACAACGTGGCGGAAGGACATTCCGAGCATCTGGTGAATCCTGCAGATCATGATCTTGAGTTGTAGATGACATTGTTGGGGTAATTATACGACTTGTCAGCTTCGCAAATCTTAAAATAAATTCAAGTATGTTAATATTTTTTGTAACTTGGTTGCGCGATGTGTTCACCAAAATTAATTTTCCATAGTTTTCTCCTATGAGAAACTTCATCAAACAATTATTTTTATTCGATTTGCACATCGCCCACATTTCATCACCTCGGAGCACGATTGAATACGTACATTTCTAATCCTGGCAAACACGGTTTCAAAAAGGCAAAGGATCCCAAATTGAGTAGAAATGTCACTAGCAGCAGGATAAAAAATTCGAACGGTACTTACACACAATACAATAGGTGGATACTGTCTTATATATATATATATATATATATATATATATATATATATATATATCTTATACGATACTTAAATACATACATAAATACATCCGTCCATCCGTAAATAATCCATACATACATACATACACACACATACATCCATCCATCCATACATACATACATTTACATGTCCTTTGCTTCAAAAATTACACCTTACATTTTTCATTACAGTGGTGAAAGAACTAAAATTGATATGGCTGGTTAATTTCAAATATACTCAAAAACACATTACAATTAATAATTTAAATAGGTCATTTATTAATAGGTCGATTTAAAATTTCTATGCGATTGGTCGAGTTTTCTGGTTATGTAAGTATTCTTTTTGTAAGACTCACTGGTAGCTAGGCAGCAAATCGCGGCTGTGTTTAAACAGCATATATGTGTACATAACTGGTAAAATATATGAACATACTTAACAGTACAAATCACATATTTTACCTTTTTTGTGAAATTAGGAAAGCTAGATTTTTCGTAACTCATATTACGTAGTTAGCCAACGTGAACCTGGAAAATGATTTAAACTCTCACAAAACATAGTAGTTCAGGAATGAAGAGTGAACGTGTCATCAATTACATATGTTCAACCGTTCCATGCAGAAATAACAGAATTTGAGAAAAAAATTGATAAATTAAAGCATAACTTTAATATAAAAAAATCACAATCAGCTTTTGCCTAGCATATGCGCATGTCACACATGCATTGACAGAAAAAAACAATGAAGAAGATAAATTAGAGCATAGCACACAGAAGAAATAAGTAAAGTCTATTTAAACAGGACAATGAAGACGTGAATTAATAATATAAACAAAAATAACATTTTAAACTGAAAGATGTTCAGTAGCATTTTTATTTGCAATCTTTCTGATAGCCACCAAAAGCGCAATTAAGCATGAAAACGTATTATACCCTTACATGCCACCAAAGCGGTTTCTCTCCTGATGCTGTGCAGTTTCGTCTGTCTTCCGGATCTGTACATTATCTCTGTCTTGATTCTTTTGACCATCATGGAAAACATCGCGCATTGGCGCGACACGAACACCGTTACCCGTAGCTCGAGACCAATAAAGTCGAGTGTGCACCTTGACAAGTAATGACATCAAACTCTCCACCAATACTCTGCAATAAAAAAAGTCAACTAAGAAGTACTTATAAAAAACAATAAAGATAACAGAAAAATTTAGCAGTCATGTTTAAAGAGAGTGCTTGCTTCTTAAAAGACCGGAAAAGGTTTCTTATTAAACAAATAGCCATGGAAATTCCCACACAAACGACAAGTCTTAGTAATTAAGACTAAATAACTATAGACTTATTTTGTTTTGCTAAAACTGGATCTGCTGCAAAACTAGATAATACAACGAATAGATTCTTGAGCTTTGCAATGAGTTTTCTGCCAATCAACTGACGGATGAAGAACACCCTTGGATTTACGTTACTAATACGTTGGAAACAGCGTTAATACGAAAAAACATTCGAATTTTACTCTCAAATCCAAAGTGTAACCATTGGTCATCATACCAAGAGGGTACGGGCGGTTCCAGTTTCTGAATCGAAACTCGTCAAGCATATCTAATATCCCCTCAATCTGCCACATATTTCAAACGGCGTGGTTATCGATGAAATGACTTCTCGACGTTAAGAGATGCATGTTGAAAATACTACCCTTTTAGAGGAGAGATTTGTCGCCACATTAGGAACTGCAAAAGAGTCGGAATCAATGTAATAATTTCTAAATGGTTAAAATTTAGTTGAATGAGGACACAGAAGTATCTTCATAAATTTATTACTGCAAAGAACAGCGAGAAATCCATGCAAAATGTGTTGGAATGTCGTTCTGAATGTGACACAAGTATTTCTGCCAGCTATCGTGGAATCAGTTTTCTGTATGCTGTACTAAAGATGACCATTGGTATTATCTTCAGACAGAATACTGAAGAGTGAGTGAAGTGTACTAGCTGAACTCATGCAGAGTTTCGTCGGGAAATAGGATGCGTGTATTAAATTCCTACACTTGATTTACGCTACCAGTATCAGTGGCTCAGTTTCGCGGTCTTTCTAGAGTACTCAGCCGTTTTCGATTCAGTGTCGCTCAAAATGTTAGGTGAGCTATAATTAATGGAGTATCGACCAAAATAGTTGGACAGCATGAAACCTGGTATAATGGCTCATCAGTCTATATTTACAGAAATGACCTTTTTGAATCTTTTCTGCGGTAACTTTAACACTCCTCGAAGTCCTGGCAGCAAATACGCTAACGACGCTGTTAGGATGGCATAAAAATACGAGTTCCATAGAGCTATTAGCTACATAGAAGAAATGTCAATCCAATACCATCTGACGTCAAATGCATTGAAAATGAACATTGTGACCAACTTTGATTTAGCGTATTAGATAATGTTGAATAGATCCCAGTTGTCAGTCGTCAACGAATTTGCTTACCTAGGATCTCTGATGACACCGGATGGATCGACTGTTGTCGAGATTTCTATACCTAATAGCCTTGTTACAGCTGCATTTGGTAAATTATGTAAACCACTATGAAATCACTGATATATTAATTCAAACGAATTCTTGCCTACTAAAGCGAATAAGACTGACCTACTAGACGAGTTTAACTGATTCTGGACTCTCATCAGTAGTAGATAGAATTGCTGCAACTGAGGAATGCACCATGGCGTTTGACGCCCTCATGCGACTTATTTCCCACGGAGCAGAAGTCTTGCCCTGAAGTTAGATTTCAGTTTAAGATTTAAAAAAAAAAATTTTTTTGAGTTTTTCCTTTGTTTTAATTCAGCATTATTTCCTCAAATGGCATAGTTTCCGTCTTAAAATTACAGATTGAGTGTGACAACATTGAAATTTAGATTGAAAGCGATATCTACGAGAATAACCTACTTAAAAGATTAACAAACGTAACTACTTGTATTATGTTCACCATTTTAAATGAAGTAATGGATGTTGCCCTCACCTTATAGGGTGGACAACCCAATAAATCAAATACACTGATAATACCTCATGTTAAGGTAAGTGATATAAGTTAAAAACAGACGAATCATGCACGTGGGCAATTTTACTCGAACCACTAGAGTTATACTTAGGACCAGCTGGTTTAATAAGAGCGATTGTCATTCCATTAGATAGGCGCACATTACGTATATGCATGTGTACTTTTACATGTATTAAGGTAAATACAGATGCGCATCCACCTAGGTGAAACTGCAGTCAATAAACATTTACGTACACATTGCACGCGTCAGACTACTTTCTTAACTCTTAACATTTCAAACGATGTAATGCCAGAGTGAGATCAATAGATAGAGCGGGGGCAAAAAAGAAAAAATCATGTACGGTTAAATAATCAAAAATTAGTTAAAGTCTAATTAAAATATGAAATAAAGTGATGATAAGATACGAAAGTTATAAAAATCAATCGACTGGAGAATAAGTAATATAAGAAAAAAGCTAAAATTCTTTTAATACGCGTTCAAATCACTAAGAACATTAAATTATAAAACAATCAACAATAAAAGAACAGTTAATGGATAAAAATTGGAAGGATTGTACTGTGAATAATTGATTAACCAGTAATGAGATAATATGCCAACTAATAATCCTATCTTAATCCAATACTCTTTATCATTTAATGGAGCTAGCTTCAGCTTCTGATTTCCGTAATCGCCTTTTCTTACCATTCACTAATACTGTATTCCAAATCGAACCTAACGATTACCTACCGCTGTTTAATTCATATCATTTCTTGATTTAATTTCTAAATATACCATAATCAATCTCGTCATTCCGTTACGACTAAACATCGCTATGCTTCAGGATTCGATCCGCAGCATCTACAATTCTATTGATGAGTGCTCAATAAAGACTGAGCAGAATTAGTAGATAAGTAGCGTTTGATATCTAATTCTATGATTAGTCTCTACTGAAATTATATATTATCGAATCCTATCATAATACATTAATTCAATATATAAGATTATATTTTTATATCTAGTATGTTGTGCATATAACAGCAAGCTCGGCTTCGAAATCGGAAGCCGTAGTCTCAGCCTCTGTTAGTATATAACACTGGCATTCTAAGATGCTTTATGGATCAATAGCCGGGTCATAGCAAGCAAAACAGTCAGATCAGTGTATTAAGACATCAATGGATGTAATAATCACACACATGAAATAGTAATGTTAACAATCTCTATTTATAGCACGTCATTTCTTTTAAAAATTTAATAATGATAACGCGACATCAAATAAAAGGCATGTTTTCATCGTTTGATGTATGAAGTGCACAATTAGTGTCAGCTTAGCGCTCTGTCTTTATTCGAAACAGAAAGGAGGAGCTCGAAATATTGGTACGATGTTGAATATTGAAAAAAGACAATTATAGTCGCCTTTTTGGACAGAAGCACAAAATTCATAGTGAAAAAAAGCAAAATGAAACGATTTTCATCTGCAGCAGCACAGAAATCATGACATTACCAATTATTTTATGCTTAATTAAGTTTTATAAGCAAGAGGTAAAACTCACGGGTCATCCATCAACGACTGAGACACATTCTCTTCTTCCTGACAGTTTACAGTGCCACCTAAAAACCTCGGTAATTGAGAAAACCAAAAGTTGCACATCGAATTCTGGTCCAGCTGAGTGTTTTGGTTGCGACAAGAAAACTGTGCAGTTCTTTTAGACGATTGACTACTTTCAATGTCAACTTGAGGCGACGGATTGCTGTTAATCTGACGCATATTTAATTGAGCCACCTTACCAGATTTGGCCATAGCAATGGAATGGACTTCTGCAAGACTGGCATATCCATCTACTGATGTAGTGCACGATGAAGAGTTCTTGGCATTACCTGCTGGAA
Organism: Eudiplozoon nipponicum; assembly: GCA_029291075.1. Taxonomy (NCBI): domain Eukaryota; kingdom Metazoa; phylum Platyhelminthes; class Monogenea; order Mazocraeidea; family Diplozoidae; genus Eudiplozoon; species Eudiplozoon nipponicum. The sequence continues at coordinate 3,892 of JAQBSW010006542.1, read as the reverse complement.
CTGACTGTGGAATACGACTTCTTGAAAATGCATAGTAACACATAAATATTTTCAAATAGTTTTGTGTTTATCAAACTTAATAAAATTATATTACCATTCTACAATAATGTAAAATTGAAATAACCAAATATACCTGTTTAAAAGAGTTGTAAATGAATAATTTATTAGTGGTAAACCAACAGGCGTGTGTACATATGCGAAAATGTTACAGATGACGGCCTATTTTTGTATGAATAACCGCAGTATCCGAAATCTCAGCCTCGAAGTACTGGATTATTTTCTTTTGACAAGCATGATCATGAGCACAGAAAAATGAAGATGTAGTTCTTTCCAAGAACAGGTCAACTGTCACTCAATTTCATAAAACTGTTTCAATAGAAGGAGCCACGCGAAACGCACTGAAGTATATTATTTTTGTCGGCAAGCGTAACCGCAGTGACTTAGTCTATCGGTTCAATGAGTGACGCTAATACCAACTAATAGGTAGCTAGACGAACTGTCACTTGTGTCGCGTTCTATTGCCTTCCATGAAAAGAAGATTCGACTGAGTGCACGGATTCTGTGCACCGACAACATGACACCAAAACGATTAACCATTACAAGAAATTTGGTTTTGCGTAGTGCTGTCACTGTTCGAACTGATATCACAATTGGCGAATGCGGGATAATTGACAGCACTCGTAGGTCTGTAAAATCTTGATTCCATTGCATTTCCAGGTGCAAAGCTTGATTTTTTTAATTGATTGATGGGTTCTCATTGGTCTCGTCACCCTGAAGCTGTCCTTACACTGCTTGACCGAAAGTGTTATTGAACTTAGATTTTCCTACTTTTGCTCCAAATTTTCTGGAGTTCATTTCCAGTCCCATCTTCGGGGTTGACACCATTCTCACAAAGAAAACAACTTTTGGCAAATTTTATGCAACAAGTTGTTTCCTCTGTTAACTTGACGACTATAACATAAAAATAATCCATTTTGACTGATTTCACATTAAATTAGACTTCAGTTTGTCACTATGTCACGCGAAATAATTGATCCAAATTTGTATAGAATGAAGATAATGAGAACTTTTTGTGGAGCGAAACAAATATTCATCAATTAGTTACATAGTTTGCGCTGCTTAACAGAATCATTCACATTCGCACCGGTTAAACTAAACAGAAGTCAATTTAATTAAGAACTCAAATATTGATAAGCTGAGTAAAGAATAAAATTTTAGTTGAGTCTTTTAATATTCACTTTAGGGCAAAGAACTTCCACGTAAACACGGCAAGATATCACAGCTGGGAACTGCAATAATTTTTTAATACACAATGAAACAATAACGATGACAAATATTAATTAAATTAATAATTTTACATATTTAATAGTAACGTGTTTGCATGGTGAGGATGATGAGTAAGAGCTGTAGCTTCAGGTTTCCTAATCGCTAAGGTGTTGAAAGTAACGGAAATGAAGCGTCCTAGTTTATTGCATAACGAGTTCATGTACAATATTGGTATATTTAATAATCAAATTGACGACCTGAAAAAACAACCCAAACCAGTTACATAACTCCTTAAATCAAGTTTGCGAGCTTGTAGTAAACACCAATCCCATCGTATTTAACCAGTCGTCGAACAACATAATAAAACTACCGCCAGTCGCAACGCACTGACGCGTTTCGACCTTCCATGATAATCATCAGAGCACGGCGGTAAACTGACTAGCGAGGATCATACCGCATTGAATATATATATGGAAAAATTAGATAGGCGGCTCTCACCTCTAGTAGTCTTGCATACATTGTACGTGACTAGGTATCATGCACAATTTCTATGCAGTCCACTATGCACATTAACTGTTTGTAGCTTTCGCCACATACCCACACATACACACACACACACACACATATATATATATATATAGATATACAATTAAACAATAATTGAATGCGCGGATGGGTGGTAACAGCTCTTTAAATCAAGTTTACGAGCTGAAGTAAACACCAATCCCATTGTATTTAACCAGTCGTCGAACAACACAAAACTACATAATTGTTACACATATTACATAATTGGCAAAACGTTTGAGACAATAACCGTGTCTGACTAAGTGTATAGAGGGACGAGCGATGTGCTGTATCTAATTAAAAATAGCAGGATACACCTGCTTCGATGGAATAACATGTTCTGTTAATTGAATGAACATTGGTTGAGTGGACGATGATGACGATCATTTAAGCTTAAAATCTTAGAAGGTAATACAAATACAAGTCATGCTGCAATTTTATTAAACATAATATTAAAAATGCTTTAAAATAAACGGTTGTCACAAAAATGAAATTCTAAGTGTTTTGGAAAATTTCATAAGATAACTATAATCCAGCATGTAGTTTACAAAGAAAAGCAGAATTTCGACGGGAAACTGACAGAAAAATAGCATGTGAAAGTGATCTGTAACTACGCTCGGTCCATCTCCCTGGCATTCAATTACAAGGCAAAACATAAAGAATGATTATTCAAATAAAGTTTGCCGGTTTGCGATACAAATTAATCTAATTTTAGTTAGCAAGTCACACAACAGAGAAATTCCCGTTGGTGGAACGCAATGAAGCCATTCAATCTTCCACGGACATTATTATAGCATGATAGCAAACTAACGAGGATGCAATCGCTAAAAATGATTGGTTTAAAAAAACAGTGGTTATGATGTTTATTGAAAATAAACAAATTTCAGATTTTTCTGAAAAACATTAGTCGAAATGGCATTTATAGATTAATAGATGCTATCACATACAAAAGTTTTAAAAAGAGAAAATTATTTCGCTTACGAAAAGTTATATAGTCAAATATTTGTTGGTACATTTAAACAGTTTTAGTCCGTTGCAAAATGTTGCCGAAACATAGCTTTAAAACATTTTACATCTTGGTAATGCGTATTTGGTATTAGCAGTATATATATATATATATATATATATGAGATATCTAATTAGGAAGAGAAACATTAATAGCAAAGTGGATAATGGTCATTTATTTGAGATTATTAAACTTCGCCATACAATCTTTAATTTATACACATTCTGCGTTTTTATTTGGCAACAAATCTGACTCGGTTTTACCTCTAGTTCTTGTTTTGGTTGATTCGTAAATTTGTAGGCGTTTTTGTCTATGTTGGTGTGCCTGTTTGCATATAAAGGTCTTTTTCGCAATATCGCAAAGTGATGTCTGAGATCTGGTTATTATTGTATTGATGGCTTGAAAGTGAACCATATGTTCGCATTGTTGGCTGCTACGTGTACGAGTGCTATTTTTCTGAATGTAGTCTTTCGTTTCACCTTTTTGCGCAATTTTGTTTTCTTCGCTTAGTAACAGCGCAAGTGCGGATTTCAGTGTTGAACGCTCATATTGTTTGGAAATTTCTGTAACCGTATTTGCATCTGTTTTTTTCCTCTTCAGTTTTTTGCCAATCCGATTGAATGTGTGTTGAGTCTGGTCGAGGGCGTGTTCGAACTTGCCTGAATACTAGTAAATTGTACGCACAGTCTCACCATACGTTAGTGAAACTTGGCTACTATGACTTGATTTTAGACGCTTAAAGGCATTTGACCATCGTTGGTTGAGAAAAATAGCACATGTTGGTTACCAACGCATAGCCGACGTTGAAATGCGTAGGCGCATATTTAGATCTGCCAACAAGTACTACCCGTTAGAAAAATAAATAAGGCTACATCAACTTCGTTGGTTCGGTCACGTTTTTCGTATGCCCTCATTTCGATTGCCCAGTAGAGCACTGTTCTCTCATCCAGCGCCATATGGGCGTAGAAAACAAGGTGGGCAGATTTTGACATGACAGAAACAGCATGAGTCTACTCGTCTTCCAGGATGGGGTCCACGTGCGCATCATAGTTCTTG